>CALSFV010000349.1:0-300858 GCA_943737045.1 Parapristionchus giblindavisi
CTCCCTTTTTTTATGGATGAATAGAACGACTGGTCCACGGCAACGGTAGCTAAGTGGATCCACATATGCACAAACCAATGAGACCATTCAGCATCTACCAACACAGAGTACGTTCAGGATATTTATCAACTGATATGCAATGCATAAAGGAATATGTAAATATCCACCGGGAGCCTGAACATTGCTGTTCTGTGCAGATTCTCATTTAGACAAAGAACGGAAAAGTCAGCACGGGATTAATAAGCATAATTGTAATGAATCATGGTATTTGCTAAAAACATATTGAATTTCTATTCATTTCCCCCACAAAGAGACTGATTCCGCAGTTTATGTATTGATGGTAAGATAAAACCAGAGACAAATTTCTTGTCTTGCTCCCATGGTATTTCAAAACTAATAGTTTACCATTCATTCCCAATTGAAATAGACTTGTTAGTCTACTTTTAGCTATATGTAGATGTAAGTTTACGGCTGGTGGTGTATAATAATGTAATGCATTTCGCCAAATCTTATTTCATTTGCAGTAAACTTACAGTAAACTTCACTGACGTAATTTAGGCAAACTGCTAGTTTGTAATTACCAGAGTTAATACAGGGTTACAGTACAGCCCGATCTCCTTTTGTACATGAGTGTTTATTTGCGCTCATTTATTTCTGTGGGTACTGAAATTTTTTTCGATTCTCAAAGTCTTAATAGTTGCATAGTGCATAGCCTATTGCATATTAGATCTCATTGATTACCTAAGTACACCGGTTAATCATATTATCATTGTGCAGAATCATGCAGGCAACAACAAAGAAGGAATACAATTAGGAATGAAATGAGGGCCTATATAAGGCCCCTTATCCCTTTCACCAATGTCCTCTGGCCTCACCGACCTATCCCGTCTACCTCCTCTTTGCTCTCTCTTAAGTCCCTCACATGGGCACCCGATAAACTTGCTATAAGGCAACTATCTAGTATCGTACACAGCAATAAACAACTGGCGACCAGGACTCACGCCTTTTTTGCTAAGTACTGTATACTGGAAAGAAGCTTGGTCATAGAACCACGAGCTTACGAGAGAAAGCGCTAACCGGTGGAAACCGAGGCCTATTGGCTAAGTCCGTGCCCTTCGTGCCGGGAACCTCATGGTCTATTATATAAGAGAATGTTCAATAATTCTTGACCGTCAGGGGCGTAGCAAACGGAGCCATCTGGCCCAAAACCAGACAGTAAACCTGTCTGAGTACGGAAACCCCGTAACAAATATGATAGGCAATACGAATAACAGGAACATCCTGAACATCAATTCTTTGCCATGAAGTGCGATTCGCGGTACCACGGAATGGCAGAGATTCAACAGGGCTTCTCAACAGTTTGACCTTGGGCGGGACTTGATCAACCCTGCCAACCTTGGTCACAGTTCAAAACCACTGTCGCTCCGTGCAGTACGAACTGGATACTGACAAGCCATGATTAACAAGACTTCTTTGGAACGATTGAAGCCTAAGCTACGTAAGGTCGCACAGAAAGCGTCAGCTAGCAACGGCGCCAAGATCGTTTCAAAGGGTTTGTCGAGTTCGTATACGCCTAAGATAAATGTTAACACACCAGAGACCCTGTTCGACCTCCAGGTCCTAAAAATTTCTTCATGAGACAACCCTCACAATATCCGATTGTGGGGAGGGATTTAATCCTCGCTCGTGGCAAGGACATGGAACCTTACCTGATGGGACACCCATGACATGAATTGAGTCAGCATGATTCAGCGAGGAGCAAGCTTGATACATTGCTCAAGGCCAACGCTGACCTGTCCGAAAATGAACTGGGCAAGTTTCATTAACAGGCTGGACTCATATTCTAGGTGGTAAACCCGACCGGTTTTTCCGGAAAGCCGGGCCGGTACCCATGTACCTGGGTGGTGACAGCCATTTGGAAGGATGGTTGTCGAACAGTAAGGGTTGGCTCCATTGAGCAGACAAAATGTAGGTCAACCCCGGCAAATACGCCGAAACCAGTAGGGAGATTCGGAACAAGTGGTTATCAAACAAACGTCGAATCCAATCTTGGATATGAACGTTACCGCTATCGAATTAACCTTCCCATCTCTCCAATGACGGAGAAAGAACTCCGAGGTAGATCTATAAGATACCTACCAGAATGGAGTTGAGTGACGAGGCGGATAAATATCCAGTCAACACGCTGTGTGTGTCTGTGGACAAGGGCTTTTAGCCTGCACAAATCGTGTTGCTACACTCATGGACTGCCATAAGGAGAGTCTGGGTTACTCCAGACGCTCTCCGAAAGACATGGTAGAGAGCATGCCATCAGTGTAAGATATAAGAGGCTTCTGTTCGAATTAGCCCCCGCCCCAGCCATTCCTAAAGACCCTGGAAGAGTCTGCGGCTGGTATCGAGGAATGTGGTGATCGACCTCGATGACGTCACTACAACCGCACCACATATAATGAGCATAGCTCGGTATCCAAGGTGCTGGTAGTTGCGAAGGATTTAATCAGAATTTTGGTCCGTCTAGTGAGTAACGAACGAGACAAAACCCGAGAAGGTGACGCTTAATAAAAGGCCATCACCGGGAGGTCTTTAAACAGGTCGTAAACAAGTATCAACCAACTTAACTTAAGTTGGATACGAAATTACGAAAGTCCGATCCAAATCTCCGAATACTACATTCGAGACCCTCAAACAATGGGTTTGATCAGACTGAACGTTAACTCACTACGTCAGAAGCACGACTGGCCTATCAATGATCCTTCGCAAATTGATGCATCTGATTAAGGCCATGGAGCCATAAGATAGCATCAAGATCCGAATGGGACGAACAGACCATAGGATCTGCGTCCAAATCACTGACAAGGTGAATATTATAACCAATTAAATTTGGAGTGTAGAGGTTAAACGGCTAAACCACTGTTCCTCACACAATCAGATCACCAACCTTGATCAGGATTTTCGTTTCCTAAGCTTCTATTCCTATAGTTGCGCAACGCCGACTCAACATCATGAGCACGGTTAATGGAATAACATTCGGAACATTCTGAATGTAAACGGACGGTTTGTCGCGACCCCGTTTTGAAGCAGTCCCAGACTGTAGCTAGGAATCGAAGACGCTTGATGTCAGAAACTGACACACACATTCATCATTAATAATGAATGAATTAAAGCGACTAAGGATTACCCTATCCTTATACACAGGCAAACCTAGGGATGAGGTGCTGACCATCCCACTCAGGAAAGCCCTACAAGGTGCGACAAGAAGAGTTAACCGTATCATGTGGTTACCGCGATGGAAACATCGCTTAGTCGTTCCTAAGGTGTTGCAACTGCGCATCTTAAAATTGATCCATGAGAACCATTCGGAATAGAGCGCATGAAGACACTCACACGATTCCGTTTCTTGTTTTCCCATCATGGACAGAATGATTTAGCTAATGGCAACGTCGTGTAAGACCTATGCAGAGATAGGCAATAAACCGACAAAAGCCCACTACATAGCTGGGAAGTGCCGAAAGCACCGTGGAAAAGGCGACATATAGATGTTTGTGAACCATTCCATCGCTCCATATAGTAATCATGGTCGACGCAAAGTCAAAACGTTCAGGAATGCTCAAACTGAAACAACTACGGCATTCGCCACCGCTAAAAAAAAACTTATGGAATGTGCTATTCACGGTCCTTCCCGAACACATTGGGAGTGGTAACGGCCCCCGGCTGGCATCAAGTGAATTCGAGAAATTCCTTACAAAGCCCGATAACCAATGAACACTTACACCACCGTATCGTCCAAATTCAAATCACCAGACATAAAGATATGTAAAGCATTAACTAATGCTGTGGAAAATATAACTCCACGTCAAAAGGTGATATGGAAACGGTCGTAAAGAAAAGTCTTGTTCGAATATAGAGTAACTCCTCATCCATGGACTTAAATCAGTCCAACCGAGCACTCATGTGCAGAGAGTTTACGCTCAAGATTGACATACACACATACCAGACAAGGTATGAATAAGGTTAAAGAACCCAACAGATACCTCGGAAACGCAAAGAGTTAATCATGACAAAATAGAGCGTTCGAGGTACGGTATATTACCACAAGTCGTTCGCAGTTTGGAAACCATGAAGGGTAATACAAAAACCTCAGCGAACGCACACACATGTCCAATCTTGGAAACCATGTAGAAGTGCATGCGAATCACTTTAATAGAAAAGACATCGGTACAAAATGAGGTTGCGTTGAATACGGTAAAGCGATGTACTAAAGCTCTGCCTAAGAACAGAGAACCTTGTACCACAAAGTTACCGTAATACCAGTATCTCCTAAAAAGCACCTAATACGGGTAACCTAGTAAATCTAGACCCTCCTCAGGAATCTCATTCCCATCCACAAAATGGGGAGGAAGAAAAGGTTCAAAACGCTCCTCTAAAGAGAGAAAAGCAACGGTGTGATTCTCCGAATACGTGCCTAACAAACGCTTTTAGCAGGGTTAGCAGATTGACAGAGTGATCTCTCATAGTCAATTAGCAATAATAACTTGCACATTGAGCCCGAAGTTAGCATGAGTTAAATTGCACAAAAGAGATCAATCATCAATGATGCATTAAATAACTATGCATAAAGATATCTCTTAAATCTTACGTGGTGGTGACGTGGGGAGGAGAAGAAAGAGGACAGAAGGAGATGGCAACATTCGACCAAGGTCGTAAGCCACAACTACCCTTCCGCCTAAAGTGGCAAACCTCCTGCCTCTAATAGTGATGCTCAAACCCGAACAGGTGAGCACTCCCTACCAAAGTACGCCACCACCAACTGCAACTCCACCTTCGCATCCATTCGCGTCGCACTCTCCGCGCTAATAATCCTGGAGACTCACATCCAGAGCTCTACACTAGAGCATTCCAGGGCTCGCTCATGAAGCCTTGAGCAAGAGATTTAGCGGATGAAAAAAATGACGATGCCGACTACTGTCCGCACTAAGCAAGGTCTAAACACTCCTAGAATGTTTGTCCGTCGCTCTGGCAAAAACAGCCCCTTGAGGTCCCTCGCCACCGAAGCGACATCGTGATCTGAGAACCTCGCCTTGAGGCGCGCCTTTTCACGAGACATCATATAGGTAGCCCCGCACTTGAGATCTAGGGGAGGAGTTGCATAGTGCATAGCCTATTGCATATTAGATCTCATTGATTACCTAAGTACACCGGTTAATCATATTATCATTGTGCAGAATCATGCAGGCACCAACAAAGAAGGAATACAATTAGGAATGAAATGAGGGCCTATATAAGGCCCCTTATCCCTTTCACCTATGTCCTCTGGCCTCACCGGCCTATCCCGTCTACCTCCTCTTTGCTCTCTCTTAAGTCCCTCACATGGGCACCCGATAAACTTGCTATAAGGCAACTATCTAGTATCGTACACAGCAATAAACAACTTTAATCATGAGTTTCCGTTATGAAAAGTTGTTTTTGTTTTAGTAACTAAAGAAACTGAAACAAAATTTTCATTAATGAGAAAAAAATTAAAAGGTCAATTAAAAGGTCATATGTACATAATCACAATGATAACTTATTGAAGATGGGAGGTAGATTTCCGTTGCTTATACGCGATTCCGGATCAGTCTTTTTGTGGGCAAAATGTATAGAAACTCAATATGTTTCTAGTGTGCACCATTATTTAATTATGCTAATCGCTCCCGTGCTGACTTTCCCGTTCTTTGTCTACATGTGAATCTTCCCAGAACGCTGTTCAGGTTCCCGGGGGATGATTATTCTTTCATGGATTATATATCAGTTGATAAATATTCTGAACGTACTCTGTATTGGTAGATGCTAAATGATCTCATTGGTTTGTGTATATGTGAATCGGCGTAGCTACCGTTGTCGTGTGTCTGTCATTCTGTTCGTCCATAAAAAGATGGGAGAGGGAGAGGGAGAGGGAGAGGGAGAGGGAGAGGGAGAGGGTGAGTTAGAGGGAGAGGGAGAGGGAGAGGGAGAGGGAGAGGGTGAGTTAGAGGGAGAGGGAGAGGTAATAATTATCGTTAAATGATTCGTTCACCAATTGCCAATGCTTTTTCACGAGATATATGACAAGATAAGTTTCGTTCAAAATTTGATTGACATTCCATGAATTGTTTTTTTAACGATTGATTTTTCCCTTTAAAAGATAATTGAGAGACAACGCTTTTCCCGAATAATTTTTGTGAAGGTGCTATGCACCATCTAGGCGTAATTCAAATGATCCAGTGAAGACCTTACTTACTCAAATTATAGTCTACCAAGGCAGAAGAAGCTCTAGAACTATATGTTGAGCTCCAGGAAGGAAAACAGCTCCAATACCAGTACTAACCAATCATCAGTTAATTTTCAGTGGTCTCCCGTGCCAATGAGCGGCCGAGATCATACTTACATACCATGTTTACTCATCGTCCAAAACACAATTCGGAAACATCTGAACCGGTTTTTCATAGTTGATACCGATACCGTATTGCATTTCATGGGCCTCATTAAAATATAATATTTGTCAAAATCATTAGAAAACAATGGGAAGTGGAGTATTTTTAAGTGTGTTTGGTCGATATGATTATCAAATATTCATCTATGTATATCATCTGTAGATGGATCTAATATAGATACAGATGATCCTGGACCTCCTATATCATGATAATACATATGAACATAGAATCAATATAGCCATGTAATGAGCATTCTTCTTCTTCTTCTGAAACTTTCTCGCTTATCAATTTATACAATCTCGATGAGACATTTTGATAAATTGCAAAATATGTCTATTATGTGATAGGTAGAGGGAGGGTAAACTGCAATCTTGAATTTTAAATCATACCTTATATTTATAATGACAGCTTTTCTTGTAATCAGATTTTCAGACGGCAAATGTATTTATTATTATAATCATCATTATAATTAATGTACTTCCTGATTTGTTTGTTATTAGTTGTGCTATGATCATTGTTATAATGATTGATCATTGTTATCTGATTTGTTTGTTATTAGTTGTGCTAGAAATGCCGATCTCCAGGACTACCCCGTGTTCGTTGGCGTGATGACTTCAAGAAGATTGATGCGAGATGGTGGTCGATACCAACGGAGGAACTGAAGAATGCCCATCCCCTCATCTAGTGTTATCACTTGATATGAATGAAGTATTAGTATTAGTTGTGCAGTACATAATATTGTTCGCAATTTATATTACTCATAAGATACTTGTTTCATCATTCTAACCATCAATAAGGTGAATCAGCTGAAATCAAATGAAGCACATTATGTAAAATAACTTTTTACAATCTTTCTGTCTTCACAGTTAAATAACGAAAAATTTCGCTCCACCTTTACCAAAATACTTTAGTATCAAAATTTTAATCGATCTCCCATTTTGATAAAGATCAACTACTTTTAAGCTATGGCAACGACGAGGGAAACAATATAATTAAAATGAAAGAAACTGTCTCGTTGCTTAATATGGGCGGAGCCTCACTTTGTAAGGACATGGAAAGAGTAAATGATAGGGGGAGGGGATCTGTTACGGACAGATCATCTAAAGTCTAAGATAGAAAAGATTTGTGATATCTGATATAGAAATGATAGGATAGATATGAAAAAGTTGATGATTTAATGTACAACAATTTACGAAATTGTACAACCTTTGATATTGCATTTACCTTTTTTGTACAGTATTATCTCTTTTTTATGCAAGCAATTTTTCTTTGAAAGTCAGACTAGCGAGTTAGTATTAAACGGAGAGTGATCTTTCTCAATGGTATCTTCATTGCGCACACTATTTCTCTGTGCTCTAACAACTACAGAGCGTAGACCGTTGAATTCAAAAAGGGGTTGACAAACATGTTGAGCGGTCGGTCTGGCTTTCAAAAGGAAGAGAAGAATGTGATCTCTGCAAGAACTGAAAAAATGTTTGTACTATTAAAGTAGTTTGCATCGTTTTTGATCGTTGTGAAAAAATATAACGGAAAATGTGACGGACAAAAAGACCATTGCATTAAAATTCTCTGGTAGTTCAGAATAAATTCTTCTTAAAATGCGTGACTGACTAGAAGTTTACAAATTAACCTCAATTGAACGAATATGTTTTACAGTACCTTTTGAAGTAGGCACGTTTTACTTGAAGTATACTTAGAAGTTCACTTCAAGTTAGACATAAGTCTAGTTGCGTAGGGTTCGATCCCTTTTTGATAAATGTAAAGAAGGAAGAAGGAAGAAAAGGAAGATTTTATTCGCTTGATTGTTTTCCCAAATTCGCGTACTCCAATCTTCTTAGATGTATCTTCTCCATTCTACCATCTCTTACTCTCCCTTCCTCTACCTCTACCTCTCCCTCTCCCTCTACCTCTACCTCTCCCTCTCCCTCTCCCTCTACCTCTCCCTCTCCCTCTACCTCTCCCTTCCTCTCCCTCTACCTCTCCCTCAACCTCTCCCTCTCTCTACCTCTCTCTCTACCTCTACCTCCCTCTCTCCCTCTCCCTCTCTCTTACCTCTCTCTCCATCTCTACCTCTCTGTACCTCTCTCTCTATCTCTGCCTCTATCTCTACCTCTCTCTACCTCTCTCTCTATCTCTACCTCTATCTCTACCTCTCTCTACCTCTCTCTCTATCTCTACCTCTATCTCTACCTCTCTCTACCTCTCTATCTATCTCTACCTCTATCTCTACCTCTCTCTACCTCTCTCTCTATCTCTACCGCTATCTCTACCTCTCCCTCTCCTCTCCCTCTACCTCTCCCTCTCCCTCTACCTCTCCTTCTCTCTCCTAACTCATCTCCTTATTTTCTGGTCCGTTCAACCAATTGAGAGTCTGAATCCTATCCTTTTCTCAATTCATTTCGCCCTCTCCATACCCTCCATCTTCCTCTTAGATCCTTTTCTCTTCCTCTTCTCCATTACCTTCCTTTCTTCATATTCTCTATACGTTCTCATCCTGTTCAAACACTTAGAACAAGGTAGAGAAACAAAGAACGGACGAGAGAAAACGATAAACGAGAGAGTTAGACAACGAGAGTTCCCAGTGCCAAGGAGTATTCACGCATAGATGATCATGTAAGGAGATCTGTAGGTTGTACGCAGGCATCAAACATAACGTTTGACTACTACTTCTAAAGACGCCCACAGAAGATTCCCGTCAACGCCATTTCAGACACTAGGTCGGATGAGAATAGACTGGATGCATACTTTATCTATTCATTATCATATGCAAATAGTTCTCATTCATTCGTTTCTCATTTCACGGTTCTCATCAGTGACCATTTTCAATATTTTTTCATAATGAAAAACAAATTCCATTTTTCATAGATTCTGCGTCATTGCGTTCAATGTTTCAACATTAGTTCAAATAGATGTATAGTAGAAAATGATAAGGGAAACTAGGCAATAGTCTTTGCAGTGTCCTTCATAAAAGGCGATATGATATGATTGACTTCGGATGAGAGGTTTCCCTTCTCACCTTTGAGAGACTCTTTCATCTTATTTATTTTTTCCTCCGGGTGTTTATGACCCGTTAAAATGCCTGAATACTGAAATCAACGCGGATTTAGCACCTGAATTCGAATTGCGACCTTTTCGGGTTTCCAGGTATTTTTGCTGACCATGCTCTGCGTTCCTCTTCTTTTGCATATTTTTATCGAACAATTAAAAACTCCAAGCAATATCTTTGTTGAGCAAAAACATGAAGAGATGAAGACTATGGAAGATCCCAAGATATTTGTGCAATGCGCTCTTTGTTTAGTGTTTGAGACTGTTTCACATTTTTCCTTTAAAGATAATATGGGCTTCGGTGGTGTTTTGGAACCAGAAAAAGCGAAACATTTCTTAAAACCTTTAATTTTCCCTTACAATGACGTTTGTTGATTTAGATGATTTCTATTCTGCTGTATCTTATTCTTTCTCAGTTAAGTATCTTAGTGTCTTCCTCGCTCTCCCTCTTCCTTCCCCCCCTCTCTCTCTCCCTCTCTCTCCTCTCATATCTATAGTAGATCTGAAATCCAATTCAATTCTCATTCCTCCTTTTCTCACTCTCATTTTGCTTCTTCTTCACCTCCCTCTATAATCTCTCAACACTTCATATTCAAGCATATTTCATTCAATCTCTCCTTCTTAACTAGAGATTACACATAATGTAACCTACCGTAATCAGCTTCAGTACACTGTTGTTACTGTAGTTCTTGTATTACTGTAGTTTTATGACTACCAATCCACTTTGTTTGAATGTCTAGCGGTATTAAGGGTTTGACTGTTTTGTTGTATCCAATTGGAGCAGAGAGAGAGGGAACAGAAGATATCTAAAATATCCCCTAATAGAATGAAAAAAATCCTGATCTTCGAAGCCAACTTAAAACTCTTCTCTCTGACAATACTCTCCCGCTTTCTTCGTCTACGAGAGTGTGTGGCCAGAGCGGAGAGCAAAATTAGCTCGAGGTTTGCCCTTTAACGAAGAAGTCAGAGTGAACGAAAAGTGTAGATCTCCGATGGGAGTCAAGTAGCAATTATGGAATAGTACATGCGCTAGCAGAAGGATCATTTTGTATGAAAATCTCGGGTGACACTTCCTTTCCTTTTTAGAAAAGGACTCCTTCCAAGATTATAGCTCCGCTATGTCGATACTTACCTTTCAATTTTACCTTTTTTCTTTTATTTTTTATCAATTTCAATTTACCTATGTTTTGTGGCTATTTTCTGTAGCATAGCTCGGTATGAGAATGTTTTGTCTTTATTTTTGAAATATAATCTCCGATAACAATTACAAAAATTATTGACCTTGTGCCACCGTAACTTTAGTGAAGAACGACAGAGATAAAGAGGAACTTGGTTGGATATGCATTAAACGGTAAAGATAAGTACTAGTCTCTCTCTCCCTATGTCTCTCCCTCTCCCTCTCCTTCTCGCTCACTCTTCTCCTCTTTCTCCCTTTCGCTCCCTCTCACTTTTTCCTTCTCCCTCTCTCCCCCTCTTCATCTCTCCATCTCTCTCCCTCCTTCCCCCCCCCTCTCTCCCTCTCCCTTGTCATTCCCACTCCTCATCCTCCATATGTAGCCCTCCCATTCCGTCTGCAAGTTCGTCCCTCTCACCATCGTTCATTCATACTTTATCTGTGCAAGAATGCATAATAGTTCTTTCTTGTCACTTTCATTCGTTCGTTCTGTCTTTGTCATGGACGGTCTGACAGCTATTTTTACGCCTTCCCATTCAGTAACTGGATTTGTACAACTTTCCGCTCGATAAAACGTTCTAACTTTTCGGTGAATGATCACTTTTTAAACCGACGCCAATATTTTTTTCTCAAAATCTCATAGCGTACAAAGTACTGTAATCGCAAAATTTATCGTACCTCTCTCTCTCAAGTCTTTCTCTATCTCTCTTCCACCCTACTCTCCACTCTTCTTCCATTTTCTCTTTCTCCATCGGATCTCCTTCCTCTATTCCCCCCCCCCCCCCAATGAACCCCAATCTGTCATTTCATACCTCCATTATTCCTTCATCTTCTTTCTTCTGTCTCGACGATATACTCAAAGGAAGTTTTGTTCCTCGAAAATTCTCGATGATCGCTTTGGCGTTTTCCCATCGTCGTTTAAAAATATTTTTAAAAATCTGCTGGCCTATGAAAAGTCAACATAAATTCCTCAGAGGGAAGTAGAGAAATACAATGGGAAATGAGGAGATAAATAGTTGCAATTTCAACGACGAATCAGTATTACTCCAATATTCAATTCGTACAGTCTATATGCATTTAAGTTCTTTACAGTAATATCCACGATTGAGAGTGGTGATATCTATTGCAAGCAACAGACTGGGATTCACCTAGTTGAACCACCAGTCATCGGTCTCTTTCAGTCAATTATCTCTTCACCGTTCAATGCCCTCTCGCTGTCTGACAATGAGATATTTTTTTAAATATTTATATATCACGCATGAACGGGACAGTCGAATTAAGAAAAGAAAATAATAAATAGCATAATAAGGACTCTCAACACGAAATGATAAAGATTATATACTATTGAACCTTCTCTTGCTGCACCCTTTCAAGTCACTTTTATCATATGTATTCTCGATAAATACCTGTAGATTTGCGTAATTTTTCCATTTACTGGCGCGTAAAAATACAACACTGAATTCAAAAATTACTACTCTCTTCAATTTGCTCACATATTCAAAGTCCTGAAGAATGCCTCTCGGGCACTTGCCCGCTTATGGGCTTTTGTGAGAGGGAGAGGGAGAGAGAGAGGGAGAGGGAGAGGGAGAGAGAGAGGGAGAGGGAGAGGGAGAGGGAGAGGGAGAGAGAGAGGGAGAGAGAGAGGGAGAGAGGGAGGGAGAGAGAGAGGGAGAGGGAGAGAGAGAGGGAGAGAGAGAGGGAGAGAGAGAGGGAGGTTAGAGAGGGCGAGGGAGGTTAGAGAGGGAGGTTAGAGAGGGAGGTTAGAGAGGGAGAGGGAGAGAGAGAGGGAGAGAGAGAGGGAGGTTAGAGAGGGAGAGGGAGGTTAGAGAGGGAGGTTAGAGAGGGAGAGGGAGAGGGAGAGGGAGAGGGAGAGGGAGAGGGAGAGGGAGAGGGAGAGGGAGAGGGAGAGGGAGAGGGAGAGGGAGAGGGAGAGGGAGAGGGGAGAGGGAGAGGGAGAGGGAGAGGGAGAGGGAGAGGGAGAGGGAGAGGGAGAGGGAGAGGGAGAGGGAGAGGGAGAGGGAGAGGGAGAGGGAGAGGGAGAGGGAGAGGGAGAGGGAGAGGGAGAGGGAGAGGGAGAGGGAGAGGGAGAGGGAGAGGGAGAGGGAGAGGGAGAGGGAGAGGGAGAGAAGGAGAGGGAGAGGGAGAGGGAGAAAAGGAGAGGGAGAGGGAGAGGGAGAGGGAGAGGGAGAGGGAGAGGGAGAGGGAGAGGGAGAGGGAGAGGGAGAGGGAGAGGGAGAGGGAGAGGGAGAGGGAGAGGGAGAGGGAGAAAAGGAGAGGGAGAGGGAGAGGTAGCCTTAGAAGTGTGAAATAAGCATACTCGAAATGGGCCCGTTTCAATATAGTTTAGAGGGAAGAGAGAGAGAGCGCGAGGATGCAAAATGATCGAGAAGTTGAAGAAGGATATGATTAAGTCAAGGAGATGAAAGGGAGGGAGCAGAGTAGTATTTCTTGCAGAATTCTTTGAATTGAATGCACATCAGAGATTTTCGATGCACCTTCAGACTAGTGTTCCGCATACGTGCATTAGTCGTGCAATTCGTGCAATCGTTCAAAGTCGTGCATCATTTTCAGTCATTTGAGACGTTTAGCGGTCGCTATTTTTAATCTTTTTTAGAATTTGCATTTATATAACAAAGAAAATGCCAATAAACCATTAAAATAACGACCGCTAAATGTCGCTGGTGACTGAAAATGATGCAAAGATTGCACGAATTGCACGACTAATGCACGAATGCGGAACACTACTTCAGACTAACCCAATTTTTGAAACTCTCCTCTTTTTACATACTCTCTCCCAAATGATCTTTTCGTTTCACAGATTTTCGAACAACATAGCTAACGTGCCGATAAGCATTAGCCGTGAAAAATGATGCGATCATGGTGTGAGTGGGTAATCCCGGTTTTATTTTGGCACCATGCCAAAATAGTGCTCGTCGTCTGACTCTCTGCTTTCTCACCAGTTCCAAGTTTCTCTAGTTTGTTCGAACCGAGCGGTTTTAGAACGCGTTTTAACCCACATGTGTGTTCGAAAAAACAAAAGCTTAGTAGTACGCTCCAAAAGAGATTATCGTCACACTTTTAAGATCAGGGAAGAACGCAAACAAAAAGTGATTGAAATGACTCATGCTTGAAATAGAGATAATCGAAAAACAGAGATTTTCGAGACATCCTGCATAACTTAACATATAAAGGTTTCATTTTAGCGCAGCATTAGAGTTCTCCTGTTCTGTTTTCTGAATAGAGCATAATGAAATGTTTCTAATCGTTAGGTGACACAGTACACCCATGGCTCAGTCGGTAAGCGCGCTCGCTCTCACTCCAAAGGTCGTTGGTTCGAATCCCGGCTGGCGTATGTAAAACGGGGACTCTGTTCTTAAGTGAGCGTTTCCCTACCTAACTACGCAACATGAATAGGGATCTCGAGGCTTTCCGGTTGGACGTTCGTCCACTACTGGGTCATGAGAGTTCGATATTTCCTTTTCTCATTGAGAAAGTGCAGAGAGACTTCACTCGTCGCGTTTTTGTTACATATAGACTAACATCTATAACATCGTATGCATCTTCAACTGATTCGATAAAGTTTAATAAAGTTTCGTAGTCTTCGTTGAATTTCTCCCATTTATGATCGATCGATCCTTTCATTATTTTCTGTTGCCACAGTTGTGACACTCTATATTCAACCTTTATTTTTTTCTGACTCCAGATAAAGATTATTATTACTACTACTAGTACTCTCAACCTAGTGATTTTCGCGCTGACAATGAGATGTAACTATATCACATTGTGGACTAATTGACCAATCATTATTCTTGAATGAAGCAACAATTAGGTTCTTCGATTGTATTATATTCTTCGTCCCTTAATTCTTGAATTATCACTGGTCAATTTCAGTGTTCAAAACTTTGAAAATGAACGAAAATGCGGAAAATGCTGTTCAGAAGTTCCGGCTGAAAATGCTCAGAAAATACACATGTTCGACGTTTTTAAGCAAATTTTAATGGGTTTTTAGTTTAATATCTGGGTCGCAAACAGTGTTGCGGACGCATTTTATCGAAGATAATTGATAATTTGAAATATGGAGTCGCTAAGTTGATTTTTGTAGCATTTCCGTTGATTTTCGTCTCAAAGTGTTCAAAAAGGCTTCATACGATATTTGATTCAGTAGCGTACATTATAAATGGCCTAATTTAGTTATTTTCCATGAAACAAAGTACGTAAAACCTGCTGTTTCGGGCCAAAATCGAGCATTTTCGGGCATTTTCCACTTGAACTTCTGAACAGCATTTTCCACATTTTCGTGCATTTTCCAAGTTCTGAACACCGCATTAACAGTGATCACCCGCGGGACTTCGTTTGCCTTGAATAACGGGTTATACTTTTACCCTTTACCCTTTATTCTTTATTTACATATAATAATAAGAAATAAGAGAGAGCACCGTCCCTTGTTCTGATATGTTTCACTATTGATATGAGAATGAATGAAGTTTACTCGAATTAGTGATAGCGCTCATTGATGAAGAAAACATAAACTTACTCGGGTTTTCGGAATACATATTTCATCGGAAAATCAACAAAGCTGTCACCCAAAGTGCGCCCGTTAACAAGCAGTATTCTCAGTGTCTTTTTTGGTTAATCAATCGAGAAACTTTTGTTTCGATGGTGATAAAGTAGACACGCGATCAAAGTGCTTTTATTCGAGATCATCTGAGATAATAAAATAGTCGATTCTCTGCGCTGTCTGAGAATATGTGAAATATTATATTAAATTAAAGTTACAAATTATTCTCTGCCAACGCTCTCTCACAGACAAAGAAAGCGAGAGAACATTACCAGAGCGGAGAGTTTTAAATTAGCCCAGGGTTTGTCTTTTTGTACGTAGAAAAAAAGTCAAGTGGACTCGGAAAGTTGCGTATTCATAATTATATTTATTAAAAATAATAAAATATACTTGATTCAATTGAGTTTAGATAGAGGAATATTGTGACTGATTCAATTTATGCTATATTTCCTCGCTCATCTGAGGTTAAAACAACAGGGAAGCTTATTGTTCAGAAGATAAATTGCGTGTGAATGTCCTCTTGCATTTCTGATAAAAGTTCAGAATTCTTTAAAGTGTGCATGACCTTTGTGAATGTCTCTCCATCTTACATACTATTCAGTGATTTCCGTTCACTTTCTTTAAATGAACTTATCATCCCGCTTGTTAGCGGCTTCATATTAGCTTATTTGACATTCTGCGCGTGAACTAACATTGTTTGAAAGTGTTTCCAACCCCTATATCAAAAGGTTGGTTCCACTGCAGCATGTCAATTATGTATGTTTTTTTCTCTCAGCGTAGGAGACTTCCGATTCAGTGCACTAATCACTTTCTTCACAGATGTATATACAGTGTTAGGCGGTGTTACATTTTTCAAAACGACGGAGACCTTACAGCGGAAGTTACGGTGTGCGCACGTTTTGAAAAATGTAAGACCGCCTTAACAACTATAAAGCGAAATGACTCTACCCTCTTCACGTATCAAACCCGTGTGGGTCTTCTATATTGGTCTCAGTTGGATCTAAACCAATTACTGTCCAGTCAAGCAATGTCCTTCAATTCATTCCTACAGCGTTATCTTATTCCTCGAAATCTCGACGTCTGACCCTCTCGTTTCGTCTGCTCTCTCCTATTTCTCTAACCTTTTGATATCTCCAAAATTAGCAAAATTTCTGCGTTCCCGAGTGTGTTTTGATCGTTTATTCAAGAATTTTCGCGCTCGGATTCCTTAACAAATTCTATTTTCTCTCCTTGATTTGTTACACGCATACGAAATGGGGGAGGGGAACGTGTAGAATCACAATACAGTGTAATTTTCCATGAGAATGAGACAAGTGTTTTGCTTTTTGTAGTATTTTCTCTCCTTTTAAGAGTCGTTTAGTAGTTCTGACGTGTACATGGACAGATTCAGAGTGATCATTGAATGTACAAGGCAATAGGCATGTGACACTTTGCCAACTGATTTGGAAATACGACCAAGGTGATAATTTGCAACTCTAATTTAGCTATCTGCTTATCTTTGATGGGAATTATAACTGACAGGTTCACTTGAAACAATTTGTTCTGGTCGCACTCGTCAGAGTGATGACAATGTTTTCCCAAGTAAGAATTATCATGATTATTCTAAGTAAGCAACTTGCAAAAACCATTTATCAGGAACATCAAAACATATTTTGAAAAGATGTAGTAATTGGTACTTGTTGCCAGACACTTCAAAATAGTCAGATAGACCTCGAAGAAACGATGTTAAGTACAATTTGTTTGCGAGTGTTGTTTAATTAAATTAAAATATCAAATAAAAACACAAAAAAATATGTGGCAAAGAAATTTCGAAGTATTTTTCTAGTCGTTGTTCTGTTATTGGCGTTATTTATAAGAACATCAGAAAAGACAATAAAAAGTGCGCTTTTATTGTTTTCGTTCAACGAATCAGTTGTATGGACAAATTGTATTGGTTTGATGATAAACACTAGAAAATTGAAAGGGGAGGAGAGAGAGGGAGAGTGAGGGGGTGAAAGAGAGGGAAAGAAGGGGTAAGAGAGAGAGGGAGAGGGAGAGAGAGAAGAGAATAGGTTGAGGGAGAGGGGGGGAAGGGGAGGGGATTACCAGAGAGACCTATTGGGTCTTGTGAGAAGTGGCCTCTTCTCTTTTTCATGTCTTTACCTCTACCTCTGCCTCCCCTCTACTTCTGTCTCTGTCTCCATCTCCCTCTTAACAACTCATTTCTTGCACTACGAATTAAAATCGAAATAGATCATAATATTTTTCTTAATTATTCCGATCTTTCAAACATTGCTCAGTATATAGAATATCAGTATGTATTGTAATTCGATATGATCTACCAAACAAGAAAGATGGCACAGTCACCAAAAAATGTAATGAATTATTGTTAGGCTCATTTAATTATTTTTCCATGATGTATATACGGAAGTTTACATTTTTCAATGGTACTAAAAGGAAATAAGAAGTATGTCATGTTCATCTTATTCGACACGCATCTCACACAATATTGTTCTATTATAATTCCATCTTTCATCTTTTCATCCATGAATTTTATGAGTTTACACGAGTTTTTTCCTGTGTGTACATCTTAAATTGGAAGAGGAATATTGCATTCATCACTTTGTTTCGAATGAATTTATCATTTATTTATTTATTGGTATTAAAAATAAAATATATCATTTTTTCATTATTCAATGTTTTAATTTTTTCTGTAGAAGAAAAGTTTTTGAAATGAAAAGCACGAAAACCATGAAAAACACAATCCTGTAGTCTGTCGAAATTCTCTCAACTTTTCTTCAAACTTTACCTCCATATTTTCTCTGAATCTCACTAAATCCAATGTTTTCTCGTTGATCACCTAGTTTTTTATCGATATTTTTCGATTTAC
Source organism: Parapristionchus giblindavisi (assembly GCA_943737045.1). Classification (NCBI taxonomy): domain Eukaryota; kingdom Metazoa; phylum Nematoda; class Chromadorea; order Rhabditida; family Diplogasteridae; genus Parapristionchus; species Parapristionchus giblindavisi. The sequence continues at coordinate 18,096 of CALSFV010000349.1, forward strand.
AAATATAAGAAACAAATGATTCTCTATCACTGATAGAGATGATGTTACCCTTGACTATTTATTCCTTTTCTACCCGCTTAAACCATATTTCACATCTAAGCCCCTTATTTCGATAATTTCCCATGTCTATCCACTCCCTTCAACCAAAACAGAATTTTTCCCCGAATTACTTCAAAATCTGTTTTTTTTTCCGATATTTATCAATTAATAAGATCTAGGTTATCTTTACTTTAAAAAATATAATTTGCTTGTAATCGAACATTTTGTACTTGATGAAGCACCCTTGTGGTGTACGATAAATAAAAATCAGCACTCATTTAGTTATTGAATATTGTAATCGCCAATGTCCATAATGCGTCAATCATTGGTATATTACTCTTCTAATGCATATCTAATACATAATGAATCCGGCTTCTTTTCCGTATAATGTAGTCGCAGAAAACAACTCTTTTTATAGATTGAATAAATCATTGGGTCTAGAAAAAAGTCGCTAGTATGCTTAGAAAATTAAGTATTTATACGATAATTATTTTACTGGGAATAGTTCCGAATGGAAAAAAAATCGTAACAAAACAGGAAATTAAATTTTCCTCTCTAGTTTGTTCAAGAAATACAAATTTTTCATTATTCCAAAAGCCAAAAAATGAAATTTGGCCCATATCTACAGAATATATCGAGAGCGTGTCATTAGTGTAAGCGTCAATTAATTTGATCGACAGAGAATCAGAAAAGCAAACTCGGTCTCCCTCTCCCTCTAGGATCTCTCCCTCTCTCCCTCTCCCTCTAGGATCTCTCCCTCTCTCCCTCTCCCTCTAGGATCTCTCCCTCTCTCCCTCACCCTCTAGGATCTCTCCCTCTCTCCCTCTCCCTCTAGGATCTCTCCCTCTCTCCCTCTCCCTCTAGGATCTCTCCCTCTCTCCCTCTCCCTCTAGGATCTCTCCCTCTCTCCCTCTCCCTCTAGGATCTCTCCCTCTCTCCCTCTCCCTCTAGGATCTCTCCCTCTCTCCCTCTCCCTCTAGGATCTCTCCCTCTCTCCCTCTCCCTCTAGGATCTCTCCCTCTCTCCCTCTCCCTCTAGGATCTCTCCCCCTCTCCCTCTCAATCTAGGATCTCTCCCTCTCCCTCTAGGATCTCTCCCTCTCTCCCTCTCCCTCTAGGATCTCTCCCTCTCTCCCTCTCCCTCTAGGATCTCTCCCTCTCTCCCTCTCCCTCTAGGATCTCTCCCTCTCTCCCTCTCCCTCTAGGATCTCTCCCTCTCTCCCTCTCCCTCTAGGATCTCTCCCTCTCTCCCTCTCCCTCTAGGATCTCTCCCCCTCTCCCTCTCCCTCTAGGATCTCTCCCTCTCCCTCTAGGATCTCTCCCTCTCTCCCTCTCCCTCTAGGACCTCTCATTTTAATTCACTAGATGTGTATCAAGAATCCATCATCCAACAACAACTGTTATTCTTTTATTCGATTCTCTTCTTTCTTTGATCCATTTCGTCTACACAAAGAGTGTGAGAGATGAAGGGGGATGAAGATTTCCCATAATAGAAGGACGACTCTTTATTATATTAATTTTTATACAATAAAGTTCATATCCTACCATTTTAAATCTAATGTGCATGTAAACTTATAAATGTACATCATAACCTATTTATTTTCTGATCATATTAAATGAATTTATTATTAAATTTGTCCAATTTAGGTTTGCAGGCACATTAATGATAAACCTAAACAATGTTGAACAAAATAAATAAATAATTGTGTTTCATGGTGTATCGGCCGCTACGTCTAGACACCATAAAGCGTTGCTTGGTGTCGCGGTCATCTTCAATAGACAGCACTAGAGACTTTTTAGAACATGAGGATATGAATTCTTCTTTGAAATCGAATATAATCTAATCCCATCACTTGTTATAATAAGAGTGAAACATATCAGGGATAGTGGGCGGAGTCTGGAAAGGATGATTCCAAGTCTAAAAAGTAGCTATGTTTTTTTAAATATAGGGACATATTTTCTACGAAACGTCCCCTCCACAGAAAAATATTTGTAATGGATATTGCCCGATCAACAACGAATCGTCAATCGGCGGACTTTTATTCATGTGTTTTTGACTCGCAGAGTACGTCGCCTCAACGACCTACGCCTCGAACTAAAAATACCGGAGTAGACAACGTCCTGTCGTAGAACAAACAAATAGTGAAACGAAGAGACAGTGCGATAGAGGCTTCTTTTAAAATATGTCGCTAATTTATCACTATTTTTAGGTAATCATAATCGAGAGAGGCAAGAAAGTGAGTGGACCTTATTGTTTCCTTCTTCCTCTTTCACCTACTCTCCTCCGCTTCCTCTTCCTCTCCTCCATCTCCCTCTCCCTCTTCTCCCTCTCCCTCCCTCTCCCTCTCCTCCTCTCCAGGAGGCTATCTGCCTCTATCCGTTCTGGTCTAATGCAATTTTCATGTCATGTACCTACTATCTTTCGACTGCTCATCTTCTACCTCTCCTTATGTCTCTCCTTCTCCTTCTCTCTCCCTCTCTCCTCTTCCTTACTCTCTGTCTCTCCTCTTCCAAGTATATGGCAGTCAACGTCATCTGCACAGGATATCTCAGATAATTCTTCCTTTTGTTCCTATTTTCCTCTTCTTCCTCCTTTGATCTACGGGAGGATATCCCACACTCCCTCACCAAGCAACCGATACTTAGTGCCTACATTTGTGCCATCTTCCTTTTAGTCTTCCCTTTTATCTCTATCTCTCTCTCTCTCTCTCTCTCTCTCTCTCTCTCTCTCTCTCTCTCTCTCTCTCTCTCTCTCTCTCTCTCTCTCTCTCTCTCTCTCTCTCTCTCTCTCTCTCTCTCTCTCTCTCTCTCTCTTAATCCCTCATTTTTTCTATTATTAGAATCTTCCATAATGGAAGCAAAAGTGATCAATCATGAGTAGTGAAAGGAATATTTCTGAATCTTTTCTCCGTTTTTCCTCTCAAATCATTTCATGTCAAAGTCTACCACTGTGATCGGACCACTTCTTTTTAAACATTTTTGCATAAACATTAATACATACTACTTGTAAATAGCAAAACCCAATCTTGACGATTTTGGGTTGTGATCATTTTTTTTCAATATCCAAGAACTTGCTGGTGATTAAACTTGAAGGAATTTGTGCTGAAGTAAACCTATTTCCTCGGAACAAACAGATAGTACATGAAGACCCTTTAAATTGTTTTAGATTCATTGTTTTCGAAACATTGTTTATCTCTTCAATTATGATATCTTCACTATCAATATGCAAGTCAATAATCTTTACCATTATTACTACATTTCCTCGCGTTAGTTCAATTATAAGAGATGTTGTGCAATAGTCGGAAAATAGAATTATTAGTATTAGACATGAAGCTTTCTTTGTTAGTGATTTTTCTCTATATTTTTATTCAGCACAATAGTTTTTATGTCCTCAAACAAATAGATGTACCAGATGTTCATTGACATTGATCAAAATATATTTTGTATGAAGGTAACGTTATGTCTTTGGTCTGTTCATCTCAATCTCGACTTCTCTGTTCTCTAACATCGAAAGATCAAAGATCATTATTCGATGAATATCGTTTTATATCCTTTTAATCGTAATTTCATTTTTTTTTGTATATTGAACGTCATTTTGAAAGGACTTTCCTTTAATTTCTATATTTGTTCCTATCCTTTTGATCTCTCGCTCTTTCTCTACCTAGTTCTTCTTCTCCCTCCCCCTTCTCTCCCTCCCTCTCCCCTCCTCCTTCTCCATCTCCTATCTTCTGTCTTACTCTCTTGAACGTTTTCGTAAACAATTACAGTCTGTATCTTGTCGAAGAAAATAGAAAGAGGAAAGGGAGTAGGTCATGATTTTAGTGCCTCTCAGTTCTCTCTCACCTCTCTCTCCTCATTCTGTCCTCTCTCTCTCTCTCTCTCTCTCTCTCTCTCTCTCTCTCTCTCTCTCTCTCTTTTCTTTCTCTCCCTCTCCACTTCCCTCTATACTGATAGTCACGTATCCTTCCATCAAAGGAGCGGGGCCTATTTAAATCCAGGGACGCATCTAATATAGAATCTTCATCGAAGTTCCAGAAATCGCCGTGATTCGAATTATGTGTACTTACTTCCTTATCGGTAGAGTAGTGGACATGATGTTTCACTTATCATCAGGGTTATATCTTAGATAGAGTTATTTCCTACTCTCTCATAATCGTGCAGGGTGAGAGAGTTCAGTCAGAGGCAAAGTCCGTCTAGCATAATGTTCAAAGGTCACGAACAGAAAACCATTATCGCTATCAGTACCCAAATTGACCACATTAAAATTACGGTACATTCTTACCCATCTTTCGTCTATCTACTGTATAATATCTTCGCATTACTCTTTAACGATATGATTCATGTCTTGTAGATTTCTCAAACTCTATAAGTTACCTAGATATTAAAAATATGATAACAGATTCAATTGATCCCATCGTAATCGTCTTGAGCTTGTTCAAATATGCCGAAAAATAGACGCTATAGTGATGAAAGAGTATGTTAAAAGTAGAGTGTATTTGCTTCACTTTTTCTTTTCGAACATGCCATAAAGGTCCAATTTCATTGCAGAATACTTGATCTTTGGTTCGATCCAAGACACTCTTGTTTAGTCACATTCAGTGATAATTGAACTGACGTGAACACCTTTCGTCTCCTAAGTTATATCTTCTTTTTGCCTTCCTGGTGGCAAATTTTGTCCATCTTTCTCTGTATGTCTCTCTCTAATCCACACTCTATCATTCTCTCTCTCCATCTCATTCTATTTCCTTCTCCTCCTTCCTGTTCACCTTCCTCTTTCTCTTCCTCATCCCCTTCGTCTCCATTCGATAATTGATCTATTCACATATGTCATTACTTCATTTCCCTCCATTAACACTATGAGTGTGATGTACTCCTTTGACCGTTCCGCTCATCGCAATTTCCGCTTCCGCCCTCCAAACTTACTGCTTTTAGCGCCGACTTGTGGCCGAGTGGCGTCTTCGATGCGCCTCCGCGCATGCCGCAAGCGAAGAAAGTGGCTTACTCGCCGCGACGCGACGAATCACTCGTGCGCCCAACCGCACACCCTACCGTACTCCTGTTAATCGCTACCGTACTGTCGCTGTTCGTGCCGGGATCCGCGCAGCCTTCGAATCTCCGTGCAACACTTGTAGCAGATCATTCGAGGCGGACATTCCGACCGCAAGCGGACACTTACAGCTTCATGAATTCTGTAAATTTCAACGATATTTATCACTATTGATTAATTTTTAAAATTCTGAAATATTGATTCGCCATATTTTTGAGAGAGAAACAATGCGATGGATAAATGGATTTGACCTCAGAAAATGCTTTGAAAGAGAGAAAGTATGAAATACTCGAAAGAACCGTTCTATTTGTTCCATTCCATGCATAGGATATGTGATTAGGTACAGGGATACTCTGACTCAACAACGCTTTTATCAAGACTGTAGTGCTTTTTTTTGCCTCGGGGTCTCCCTCAAAGATAGAAAAACAAGGGATCTTTGAATTTGATCTTATGTCCATATAACTTTTTCACTGGCAGTGATTTACGCAGGACTTCTTGTGACTGAAATTTCGTGATTATCTTTTACCCATACAATGTAATTAGAATTTTTATCTTCCGTTCCACGGTAGTTTTCTTATTAGTAAGAGATATCCCATATCCACTTCATAACCATTCGTAAAGCCATTAATAAGAATTGCTTTCTTTAATATTTGCGAAGGAGATATTTATAAGCTACTCTTTCACAAGAAAGTGGGATAAGACCTTCACAATTTATTTTCGCTAAATAGGCAATTAACGATTTGGCGTTGATATTTGGGATACACGGTAGTGGATTGCATAAAATAAGTCATTGAAAATAATTGTCGATTGAAAGATATCATTTGATTCTCACAATTTCTCCATTATAAACATAATAGCTGGTTGTTCATTCTAGCTGATTCATACTCTAGTGCTCATACCCAATTTTGGGTTTCCCCTGTATTTTTCCTTACAATTAGGTGGGAGAAATCTTATCTCTCATGCTTCAGTGAGAAAAATTACATTGCTTTTTGGACGTTTATTAAATCGATGATTCAGTTCTTTATCAACCCAAATTACGATACGTTTTCTTTGCTTTTAGCAAGGGAAGGAGAGAAAAGGTAAAGGTAAAGGTAGAACCCGTTATTCAAGGCAGTCCGGAGGGCCTAATCTCTTCTTCGGACCTTACCGTGTACTTTACCGCGTGATCTAGTCACTACGAATTCCCCTTTCGGGCGCCTTGGTGGGGCGGAGACGTGGGGCGGAGACGGTGAAACGACCGTGAATCGAACCCAGGACAGATGTAATGATGGAAGGAGAGATAATTATTATTTGTCTATGAAGTCTGAAGATTAGGCATAATAATGACAATAACGGTTTGTATCCGAAAATAGAGCTGCTTTTTGTAGTTGAATATAGATTCTGGGAACACTTTTCATTGAATATTCTCATAAAAATACAATTTTTAGCAATTTCCATGAATTCTATTTTGGATCTCGCACGAAACCTCTTTTTTTTATTTTTGAAAGAAATTTCAGTGGATATTTAAATTCAAAGATAGAAATTCAAAACGTTAATTTTGGTCCTGTGAAATTCTCTCACCAGCGAGAGGCCAGAACGGACAATTCCAAGTTGATTTTCGAACTTGTCACTTATTGAGCGTATAAAAATCACTTGTTTTATTTGTAGAAGAGAACTTTCTTGTTTTGCATGGTTCAGAAACTATGCCGATCTCTTTTATATATCATATAGCGCGCGGCGAAGGTCAGGCGGTGGACTCCCGCGAATATTTCCGTGAAGACAGAAAGTTAGCAAAAGTTATTTTACATATCGTACACTATTTCTTTTATGCTAATTCAGCTTATTGATCACTAGAATCATGCGTGAATCATGCTTGCAATCGCAGGCAAAGGCGCGCTTTTTGAGAATAGCAAAGTTCGGCAATAGGATTCGAACCCGCGACCATGCGCTAGATAGTCAGAAATATTACCATTGCGCTAAGGGACTGATGAAAGAACCCTCTATATTCTTGTATCTCACTTGACACTTGCATGAGCGCTAGACAAGTGATTTGCATGAACATTCGCGGGTCTCCACCTTTAATCTTTGTACTCAAATCTCTTATTCTTTTTGCGTACATACATTAACATGGAGTATCCATCTCGGATTTCTTCCGAGTAAGTTTATGAGTAGAAAATTATGTGATATCCGTGAGAGCTATATACTTATCGATGCGAATAGGCGTCTATGGGATGGAAAAGCGGAGAGCGGAATCTACGAATGGATCGGAATGATTTATTCAGTCGAGAAATAGAATGAGGGGGTAGATTACTTTCAATAATCTTTTCTTTTGTGAAACTAGACTGAGAGAATCCTTTATCCGGTGTTACATTTTCCTTACGTGCGCGAGCCGTAACGACGGAGACGATACGAAGACGTTGCACCGGGGGCGGACGAAAATAAAAGAATTATAAAATATTTCTTCACAACACATACACTCTAGTATAGAGATGGCATGTGAAAGAAGGGTCACGCGTACTTCAAGGGTCAAAAGATATTCTCGAGAATATTGTTATCACGGATCTCCTGTAAAAGTGTATGAAAATAAAAACCCTTTTGCACAGAAAAAAATAATGTTCCTCTTTTTTTATTGATAGTTGTTAGACTGGCCTAACTGAGTGCGAAAACAACATTTTGAAATTTTGTTTTTCGTAATTTGCATAATTATGAAAATTTTTTTACCGTCAACTTCAAATGAGTGTAACTCGCTTCGTTTTAGAGTAACCGTGTACAATTTTTTTTCATTCGGTTCTTAATGACCTCCTCTACAAATAACTCAACTAAGGATATGGTCGGAAATGTTGTTCTTCATGTGTTATTGAATGAAAACTGTTTTTTTGTATACAAAATGCGATGTTTCTCAAAATTTTTCTCTAAAGGATAAGAGTTTTATTGCAGATTCGGATTCCCCGTCCTCGAATTGGGGTATCCTGATATATCATTTAACCCAACTCTGTCCGCCCAATAGGGATACTGTATATCATCGTCCTGGACTTAGTGCAATTTTCTCTCAAATCACATTTTAGGTTGTAAATCAGCTCAAGCTTATGTTAATGTACTCATTAGCATATTTAAACCCTGTATCTCGACCAACCTGAAAAAATTTTCTTAGTGGTTCGAATTCTCAACAACAACCATTTTTGAGATATGAATCGAAAACTGATTTTTTAACGATTTTTCGCCTTTCTGACTTGATGCAACGTAAAAACACCAGCTTTTTCGTTTTGTTTTAAGAGGCATGTTCCCTAAACTGGATTTTTTTAAAACTGGAGCCTGTTGGAATTTATGAAATGATTCAGCGAGTGGGGCAATTCCAACTCCCTTCTGCACTTCCTCAAGCAATCCCTTGTATAATCCAAGCGCGAAATCGAACATGGACACTTTCTCCGGTCTGATCTTATGCCGTACATTCTCAACATGTCGAAGGATCCCTTTTCATCCCTTTTCTCTTTCAGAGTTATCTCTTTTCAGAGAAGGGGAGAGGGAGAGCGATGGGGGAGAGAAGGGAAGGACAATTGCGATAAACCATCTCGATTGTTCCCTTTTCTCGCATATACTTAAAACAAAACGAAAAGGCGAAAAATCGTTAAAAAATCAGTTTTCGATTCATATCTCAAAAATGGTTGTTGTTGAGAATTCGAACCACTAAGATAATTTTTTTAGGTTGGTCGAGATACAGGGTTTAAATATGCTAATGAGTACATTAACATAAGCTTGAGCTGATTTACAACCAAAAATGTGATTTGAGAGAAAATTGCACTAAGTCCAGGACGATGATATACAGTATCCCTATTGGGCGGACAGAGTTGGGTTAAATGATATATCAGGATACCCCAATTCGAGGACGGGGAATCCGAATCTGCAATAAAACTCTTATCCTTTAGAGAAAAATTTTGAGAAACATCGCATTTTGTATACAAAAAAACAGTTTTCATTCAATAACACATGAAGAACAACATTTCCGACCATATCCTTAGTTGAGTTATTTGTAGAGGAGGTCATTAGGAACCGAATGAAAAACAATTGTACACGGTTGCTCTAAAACGAATCGAGTTACGCTCATTTGAAGATGACGGTAAAAAAATTTCATAATTATGCAAATTACGAAAAAACAAAATTTCAAAATGTTGTTTTCGCACTCAGTTAGGCCAGTCTAACAACTATCAATAAAAAAGGGGAAAATTATTTTTTTCTGTGCAATGGCTTCATACACTTTTACAGGAGATCCGTGTTATGGTGTGCAATAAGCTATGCTTAGTCCACTTCAGATGAGTGGAAACAAACAATAAGAACCGATGAGGAAGTATTATAGTTAAGAAAAATACAGAATCATCTAGACGAAACCAGAATCCGCAGTATTCTGTGGAAAAAAACATTTTCGGAAAGAGAATAATAACCGGAAATGAAGAGTGAATATATTTCAGTATGGTCCATCGGAGCCAGTGAACGAAGGAATAGTCGTTGAGCCTCCTTACTTCGCTGGAGCCTTCACCACCAGTGCGAGAGAATCAATAGAGACGTAAGTTATTGTACGGCCAATATTATTATTAGAAATGAAGCAAAAAAAGTAAAGGAAAAATTAATTCTAAATAAGAAAATAAGATCGTTAAAGGCACACCCCGAGTTAATTTGAATCTCTCCGCTCTGGAAATGCTCTCTCGATTATTTGTTTACGAGAGAGTATTGCCAGTGCGGAGAGTGAAGATAGTAAAGATATCTCGGTAGTGGTAGTGGGAGTCGAGAGCAAGAATAATCTTTGAATTACTAAAATTATTTGTGATTACTAAAAGTAATGACCTTTCGCACCCTGTTGCTATATTTCCGTATTGCCTTATTTTCATTACAAAGTGGCCAACTATTGTTTTAGCCATATTTATTTAATGGATCTAAAAAAATATAAATATTTTTTTTTAATTATAGAGAAAGAAAGAAAGGGACTAAGAAATGGGTTGCGTTAGAAACTTTTTTAAGAAAAAAAACCATAATTAATCTAAAACGATCCAGTGTTTCGGGAGAGATTGTCCTAAGGTACCTACTATAAGTCCTATATGAAAGTAAAGTAAGATCTAGAAGAAGTGACCATCTTGATAGCAGTGTTAAAGTTTTCATAACTATTTTTCAGAGGCGAGCAGAACATTTTTAAGGAGCTGTGGTACGATCCAGAGTATAGAGTGAGTTTTTTTCAATCAACGAAAAAACAAGTTTCCATGTGATCGTGGTTGAGCAATTTCTCACTGACCCTGACTTACTCTTCTGTACATAGCGATGAAATGATAAATGTATTGTATTGCAGTTTATTATTAGTGAAGGAATAATGAGAAATCCACAAGTGATGTGTTCTTTGATCTTTTTCTTTAAGGTGCATAACATCTGCGATGAGGAACGATCGGGTAATCAGAAGAGTACACTCACATGGTTTGTTCATATATTTGGTTGTTTCCCTCAATTATGAATAACGAATAACCCTTTGAATAACGGGTTGTTTATCTTTTTTACCTAAATTATGAATCTCTGAGCTTCTATTTCGTTGATAAAGCATGTGGGGAATGTGTTCAACTCGGATATTCAACGATTTCAATTCGAAAAATTCTAGAGCAAAAAATCTATGATCTTTAGGTCCGAACCAAGTGATCTACTGCTGAAGATCATAGGCAATGGTGTCGTCAAAGATGGATACAATATGTTCATGGCTCCGGGACAATCGAAAGGTATTGACTATTTAGTCATTAAAAATAATATTTTCGAAAATTCAGGCCGGCGAACCGATGTTCACGTGGCCGTCTACATCGAATCCATGTCATCATTCAAAGCACAGACTATGGTAGGAGTGATCTTGATCTTTGAACTATTATCTCAAAGTTGACCATTGATCTTTGAACTATTATCTCAAAGTTGACCATTGATCTTTGAACTCTATATTGAACTTTGATCTCTGGCAGGACTTCGAAGTTGACATGTATCTGGCAATGGGATGGTTCGATCGGAGACTCGCCCATAATTGTACCAATCCCATTCTGGTCACTAGTAAGGTATGATTATCGATTTATCTACTGATTTATCGATCAATGAAAGATCCTTCTTGAGCGATATGTACTGGATAAATTTTCGAACGGCATACTGTGACCGCTACCGTAATCCTTTCATCAACGATAATTGATCGATAATTCGTTCCTTACAGGTGATCTCCGACCGTATCTGGCAGCCTGATCTCTACTTTGTCAACTCCAAGTTTGCCTATCTGCAGGAGGTATTACCGATTTTATAATATCGATTAAAACCTATCAATAATTGTTTCTGTCTAGGTAACAACTCCCAATATGATGGTCATTGTGTATCCCGACGGGCTGGTCTTCAAATCGATGAGGTATTTTACTGTTTATAGATCAAAGATCAAAGATCAAAGACCATTTCACAGAATCGACGTCACATTATCGTGTATGATGGATCTGAAGAGGTTTCCTATGGACATGCAAGAATGTCCAGTGACGATTCAGAGTTGTAAGTGATAAACATGGGCTACTTAAAATAAACTTAATATCTACGTATCAGGCACTTAACTAGTACTTAATAAGTCTTATTATTGATTTAATGATTTATTTTTAAAAAATAACAATGTTTACAGACGCTTACATCGAGGAACTGGTGAATCTTACCTGGCACGTGGACCATCCACACTTTCCTATCGGTAGATCTATTTTCATATTGTTCGATAACCATAATAAATACATGTGAATATTTTTATGCAAATATAAATATGCCTTTTGTCTATTCTCCACTTCACTACTCATTTGTGGTACCGTCATTAAAGATCTGTCTTGTTCCATAGGAGCGGCTTGTGGTATTCACACAAACGCCATTATCAATTTCAGGGTCTAATAAGGAGATAAAGCTGAACGACATGATTATATCTGATACGAGTTATAAGAAGTGTGCGGGACCCTATCCGATGTTTCGCGGCACTGGTTAGTGAGCACGTGATTGGAATTTCCTTCCATCTGCCTCATTGGCTCAGTGGCAGAGCGTCTGTCTAGTAAACAGAAGGTCGCTGGTTCGATTCCAGCATGAGGCACCAAACTTTTGCTGATTTTTCCTTTACAGCTTCGTGGAGTTGCGTGCAAGCTTTCATCGTTATGAAGCGTTTGGTGTTGTTTCACATCATTCAAACCTATATACCGACTGGTTAGTAGCTTTAAGTAATTAAAATTTCGAAATATCACAGAAATGTTTAAAAAATCAAAGCCAAATCTTGTTGAACAAATTATAATTATAGGAATGCTAGTGGTTATCTCTTGGATGTCCTTCTGGCTTGATCCTCGTGCCTCACCCGCAAGAATCTCGCTAACCATCACAAGTCTGCTCACATTGACAACCATGAGCAACGGAGCACGACAAGATCTGCCTCAAGTAATCTCAATAGTTACGAAAAGAACAGAAAACTTGAATGATTTAGAGAATTCAGAGTTTTCGCACTCTGATTTTGTCGATTTTCATACATAACTTCATTCGGATAATTTATATTATTACGGGATTTTATGATATATTTTTTTAAATGTTATGAAGAGTTTATTATTACAGTGAGTGCACTTACAGGTCAGCTACATCAAGGCTCTGGACATTTGGCTGACCTTCTCACAGGTTTGTTTAAAGCGAAGATATTTTGAGATTTTCCGCTCTAGCCACACTTTCTTGTTCTTTGTCTACGAGAGAGTATTGCCAACGCGGAGAATAAAATTAACTTGGAGTCTGCCTTTCAAGAATAATAATAATAATATTTTATCTGTACGTCATGAACATATTAGGACACAGGCACAACCAACTTTCCAAACAATAATGGCAATGGGCAAATTCTGGACAGGTCTTGGGATAAGTCTTATTTATATTTACGATCCTTATAAGGATCATGGAAACGATTATGTTTCACAGTAATGATAAGTACTCCGAGCAGGCCTATGATATCGATACAGCGGCTTATCCCAATAATTAGAAAAATAATTTACGTCGCAAAAAATTGTCAACATGTTCGTTAGATGAAATGATTTACAGTCAGAGGACAGATATATAAATTGTTCGAAATAGAGATTCATCTGTAGCATTCTGATTTTAACGTTGTCCAGCTATTGAAAATGCGGAATATTAAGTGTCCGAGAGTTGCCGAGAGATTCCCGACCCCATAAAGATTGAGACCTGTGAATGTCTACGAAAAATTCATAACACCTGCAAGGTATAAGTAACATGCAAGGTACTAGAATGGCGATTCATCAATTCCTTGGCGCAGTGGCAAAAAATGTGGCAAGTTGTCGTAACGCCATGGGCTTGAAACCTATTGCCGAACTTTCCACTTTTACACCTTCAAATGAATTTCATACTATACTTAAAGGGAGCGTATCCTCTCTGAATGACCTCTTCATTGCGCACACTATTTCACTGTTCTCTAACGACGATAGAGCGTAGAGCGTTGAAGAGACCATTGAGAGAGGTTACGCTCTTTTTAATTTGACATTCCGCTCTGGTCTTCTCTTCAGCGTGTGCGGGAAATGTGTAAATGTTCGAATAATAATCATCAATCCTCGAATTAATCTTGACATGATTGTTAAATGAGAGCCGACATAGGGAAAAAATAATAAGTATAATTAAAATAATAAAGATAATGATAACAGCATGTGAATGGGAAGAATCAGACAATGGGATTGTATTCTTTGGATTTTTCCATTATGACCATGTGACCCTTTAAGGGCCTCATCTTCCTCGTTCTTCTCGAGTATTCATTCGTTTCGTTCTACATGACGAAGAGGAGTTTTGATTGTATTCATCGACGTGCATATCAACACAAGAAGTTGAGGAGTAGTCAGAGCTTCAGTAAGAGTGTAAGTGGATTACTCTAGATTATCGATTTCTAGATGATCAATTAGACACAACGATAACGAATCAGTTTTCTTTTTTTTATAAACGAACCCAAGTTTCGAGAAAAACTATGTTGAAATTTGAAGAAAAAACTAAATCGAGCTATTAGCTTGCAACTTGTAAGATTAATGATAGAATATCATTAGATCACATTATTGATTACGGTATCTCTTGATATTTATATTTGTCCGTTCAGGATGATGACCGGCCGGAGACTGTTGATGATCTACCCTTCAGGGTTCGTTTTGGCAATGTGCCAAGAATTTTTTGCTGAAGTATATCTATGGAGAGTGCGGTGTTTCTCCTCCTGTCTCTCACATTTTCTTTCATTCGTTACCCTCTCGTCTCTTGTTTTACTCCCTTTCGGTCAACCAATACCACTTACCGTACTCTCTTTATTAGTCTATCACACACTGACTTTATTTCCCCCTCTCACTCCCGTGTTAGGCATTGGTTCTCGTTTGCAGAAGCGTACTCTGGAGTATCTAGAAGCGACACCGATGGTGGGTGGCTCGCCCCCGGCCATACATGTCAATGGTACACGACATCGTGGCCAGCCACAGACGCCAACCAATGGCCACGCCCCCTTCTCACTCTCTCAGGGACTACACAAATGTGCCAACAACGCTGCGGTACACATTCTTCCCTTTATCATTTATCATTTATCGATCGATAATCCCATTTGCATTCTTCTTCTTCCAGTAACCAACGATTATCGATCGATAAAACTAATCAATAATCAGTTGAATCCCTATATCTGTCTCTTGTCCCTGACTGTCCTGTCTACCGTATACACGAATCAATCGATATTTCCTCCTCATACACTACTTCTCTATCTATATCATGTATCAATCGAACTATCCACGTCTACCGTATCTCTATATCCCCTACCGTATCCTTATTAATAGAGAACTCTCACACCACGATTTACCTATGCTTACTGTGTTTAACAGCGCCTCAAAAACACCCATTCACTGTAGCAGTCATACGGTAGTGCGTATGGTGAATAGATTGCTATAAGAGTACTGTAGCTAGCGCGGGTTACGGTGCATTTCGTGTTGCGTTGAATTACGGTAGATTATGGTATGTTGCACTTCGACAGGTCTTGCTGAAACCCACTGGCTTCGAGCACGAGTTCGTGCGAAGAAACTCGTGGTTCGAGCGGGAAGCCGAAACGGCGGTGAGATTTGCGTGTGCATGTGGTGTACTGTATCGTGTACATTGGTGTGATCGACGTTTGCCAAACGTCGTCGTCGGAAACATTCACGCATGGAGAACGTTGGAGAGTTCGGATAAGCATGCGTCGATCTCCACACACTTCTACACATCTGCATCTTCTACACACACTTTTCATACACTTTTTGGTGCACTTTTCCACTGTCCTATACACTTTTCCATTTTTTCCTTGTATGCACACACCTGTCCCGTCTCTATTCGTCGTCATTCTTTATCTGTATACCTACTTACAAAATAGCAGCATGAAATCTCTATTTTTATTGATTTTCCGCTTTTCCACGCGGGAACCAGCCGGGGCGGGAGATTCAAAATTCGAAATTTCAGGCATTGATGAGTGCGACGCCTCACGCTGCCGCGCATATCTACAACAAGTTTGACTTCACTAAACCGTGTCAGAAATGCTCAATGAAGAATGAACAAATAGCGAGAAGTATCGATCAATGTTAGTTATTGATTCATTTTGATAGGTTTATTGATTGATAGACGCAGAGAAAAATCCTTGTTAGCTCATGTACACCGATGCGCAAAACCTTGCTAGAACAGCTCTAGCAAGGGAAGGATCTTAACTTCAGTAGAAGGAGTTTTGTGATAAAAATAAGGATACGATCTGATCTTTCATCTTTGATCTCTCTACATTATCTCTTCTTTCAGATAGTCGTATGGTCTTTCCACTGGTGTTCAGCATCTTTTCGATCGTCTACTGGATGTATTACACCTTCACTGATGCCATGCCAAACAAGGAAGCGTAGTAGGAAACGTCGCCTTGCCAAAACCAGATCGAATTCCACTGTGGTGTGGATAGTCGACGATTCCTAGACTTTATCTGCATCTCACATGTAACAAACACATTCTCAACACACATTTGCTCACTAAAACCCCTCCCCCATTCTATGTACTCTTCATCTCTTTTACTTGTTCCCTCTTCTTTGTTGACTCACGTACTTTGTATTAATCGTTCCGTTACTCGTTTACGAAACATCGCCCTCCACTACACCACCACCACCAGATTACTGTATCCATGAATGAGCTGTGAATCGATTGTGATCCATTGTAACCGGTATTACTCATCTTATCTAGTCAACATCTATTCTCTCTTAATGTTCTTCCTCTTTACTCACACTTTGATGTTACACATGTCACTACAAACGAATGAACTACAATGTTTCAGTTTCAGTTTCAGTTTTTACACATTTATTCAGTGGGGACTCTGGTCCATGGCTTTCCAATCATTGGGTTGCCTCAGAATCTACTATGATGATATATCATACTTTATTTCTTTATTTTTTTCTGTTTCTATCTATCAGAGTGCACAGGTGATAATAGCTACACTACGACGTATTCGACTCGACTCGACGTCATTAAAATCGAACCATGTGAATCACTTTTTCACTATGTATTTTGTTCATAGATAGTGCGATCCAGATAAATTCATGCTAGCTAGATGCATTCATAAAATTATTGAGTAAAACAAAGCGTGCTTTTGTTTTAATGAATTCATTTATAAAGCAGGTTTATTAACTTAAATTTGAACCGCAGAGTTATGATAATCACTGCACTTTTGTTTTAATTTTTTTTGTTTTAAATACTCTACACAAAAAAAACAAATGATTTAAAATTCTCTGAAAATTCATAAAAAGTTAGTTCATAATTACATTTTTCGTGGAATTGTCTACTGTACTGCATTCCTTCAAACTTTCACTTTCCACGGCTCCACTCATCCGTAAGTGGTGCTCGACTTTTACTAAATAACTTGATTGGATTACGTTCATGCCTCCCTCTTCTCTCTCTTTTTTCATACAAATAATCCATACTTGAATGTAGGCCATAGCCGTTTCCTGTCGCTCTCTACGTTCAAATCGCTGTTATAGTCTGAAATTCATTTGTTTTTCTGCTCCTTTCTCGCGGTTTTTAGTAATATAGAGATAGTTTATTACTAATATCTCGATTGTTCCAGTCGCTTCTCATTCTCTTCATCATACAACATGGGCAACGACGATGGAGTAGAGGGCACGCCTCGCCATGTAATTTTTTTAAAAATTACTACAATTAATTTTATCATTCGTTTTGTCTCAAGTTTTAAAGCCCGTGAATGTCATATGAGTTGTATTTAATAATCAAAATTCCGGATAATCCTCTGTAACCTCCTATTTATCAATCTGTTTCCAGACCTCGTCTGATGTAGCTCTCGGTAACGTTACCAAGATGAAGATCGATTCGAGAGCGCACGAGATCCAGGTAGTTTTTCAAATTGTTATTTGATTTAGAATTTCTTATTCAGGCCGGTCTGATCGACACTTTTCTCAACTTGGAACTGGTCGATAACAATCTATATCTGTTAGTCAATTTATTTATTTGTTTCCAAAAGTTTGCGATTGCATAATCATGGTACTATGAGGAGAGTATAAGTGGAGGAACCCGATAGCTTCATCGCAATGTCATATCTGTCATCATTCCATTGTTTGAGATAACGTATTGATACTGAGCAGTGATAACATGGGGTGCATAGTTCCTCTCATCTATTGATCTCTTTCTCTAGCACAGAAAAGCACAATGTTTGAGAGTTATGAAAAGCTTAGGGCTTCGAATTTCCCCATTCACACTTGATCACAAAGCTGCACAAGTTATCACAATTTTGAGTGAGAGTGCGCTATTTCGTAGGACCGCATTGTCAACAGTAGGAATAACATTAGTACGATGAGGGCAATATGTACTCGAACTTCCAGTCTCGAAGTGATCATAGACCAACTATCTGTGTTATTATCTTGTTAACTTCAGTGCTCGACATCTTCTCAAAGGCCGCAAGTCCTCACCAGCTGTCTACGGTGGCCAGGTACTGGACTATCAATCAATAATAATGTGATAGTTAACTATATGATAATTCTCCCTGCCAATCTGCAAAAAGTGCTGATAAGATAAATTGAATAGGATTAATGATATTAATAATATTGATAGTAAGAAACTCACATGGTGGGTGCATTACGAATCCACATTGCGCAGAATAATTTAACAGCGATTAGTTCACAATGCATTATTAATTCTCGTATCGAGAAATTTTTCAATTTCTCACCATTTTTTATTCAGCGAAGATTTCATTAGATATCGTGCAAGAATATTGCGAAAAAGATCAAACAATGTTTTCGTATTCGTAATCGTCCAGTAAATCTCCAGAACAACGATAATGATCTAACGGTCATGGTTGTATCATAATAGCAAATATATTTGTCGACTCTGGCGAGTTAACTTATTTGAGGAGAAAACATCATCACAAATAATGGACATCTAACAAAATAATTGGTGTTTATCGATTGGATAAATTAGAATGTTAAATTTAGCCAATCGATAAACGAGCGATATAATAATAATAATAATAATAATAATAATAATAATAATAATAATAATAATAGTAATAGTAATAATAATAATAATCAATAGAGCATATTTGAAGGTTATCGGTCAAGCATTGGCTGCGGCTGCGTCCACTGTAGGGGATGGATTCATTCCGAACAGTCTACATTCATACTTCCTCAAGACTGGTCAGTTTATATTACTTTATTATGTAGTATCATTATGGTGTGAAACAAAAATTGGATTGATGTGAGCTCTTCATTCGTCATTCTATCTTTGCAATCTACCATTCTCAATCAACTGTCCCATCGATTACTTAATTAGTTTTATAGTTGAAACATGAATTGGGGGGGGGGCACGGATTGTCTTTGTCAAGAACCTTTGACTACGACCTTTGCGATTAAGGTAGTCTTTCTTACAGGAGACGTGAATCGTCCGATTCTCTACATGATCGATCGAATTCGCGATGGTCGCTCATTCTGCACGAGACTCGTAAGGCAATTTTACTGTAGTTTTATCGATTGATTAGATTAGAACAGGGTGATGCAAAGTTACCTTAACTTACAGTGATTTCATCTAGCAACTTGAAAATAGTTGCTAGGAGCTACACTAGATATATTAGATATAAATCATATTTAGATTGTATCATAATAGTTACAGTAACAGTATCTAATAATATAAATAATAATTTATCTACGCCCGAGGCGCAACAGCAATTGAATGAACAATAGGTGGTAAAATATGATTGACGACTCTCCGGATTCATTGAGAAAGTGATAATTCGACGATATGGGGGTGGGCATCCAATCGATGTTTAAATAATCGAATATTGGGTGCGGTTCGGATATTAACTGGTAATTGGGAGTATAAACGGGCTGTTCTGAGTGGGAAAGAATGAAAACGAGGGGTACTGGTGGTGTGTTCAATATGGATACCAAAAGATGATACTCGGTCACGGACTGATTTGTATACATAAAATGACGAGGGAGAAATAATAGTAGTATTGTTCATAGTATTTGTTTCGTATCTGTTATTAATTATTTTAGGTGAAGGCTGTTCAGCAAGGCGAGGCCATCTTCACCATGCAGATGTCATTCCATAAGGTAGTCAATCAATAATTTGATAATAATAGTCGATATTCGTACGTCCTATTGCCAAAAGACAAAAGGAGCGAAAGTGCAAGGGGGACCCGTCGTGTGCGCGTTTCACACGAGTATCTAATGTGCTCGAGGTTCTTTGGTCTGCTGATTCCATAGTTTTCAAATGACAACCACCAAATGTGTATACAGTAGAAAGACCGATTGACCGTACCCATAGATCAAAGATCATGTTTCTTCGTCGAATAATGTCTGTATTTAGCCTGAACCCGACGGTATCACCCACCAACTCTCCATGCCGGAAGTGCCCGCTCCTGAGGACCTACAGGACATGCGACAGCTCATCGAGGAAGGGCTCAAGGTATTTTATTGATTGATTGATCCAACCATCGATCGATATTGTTTGGCATACGGTACCTCGTCGATTGATTAGGATACCGTAGCTTGGCAGTAACTTTTCCGTTCAGGATGACTCGCTGCCAGCTGGAGCTCGTGCCATGCTCACCTTCAAGCTCAACGAGATTCCACCTGCATTCGAGCGTGTGTTCCAGGTACGGTAACATACGTGCGCAACCTCCGAAAAATCAGTGTGGCTGCCTGCAGAAGTGAAAAACGCATTTTTTTTTTGCAAATTCATAACATAAAAGTGAAATATTAGCCGTGCATGACAGCAAGTGGCATGTATGGGTGCCTGAAAAGGGATTTGTCCCATCACGATGGCGACCGTGAACTGACTTTAATTCCAACTATCGTAATCTTTCTTGTCAGTTTCGTCCAGTTGATCCGAACAAGATTCTGCTGAAGGCTAACTGTGAGGAGCCAACGTCGGCAGTGTGGCTCAAGGCCAAGGAGAATATTGGTGAGTACGGTAGTATTTATAGATCGATCGATGAAATTCTATCTACGATATGATAGAGAATTTATTGATTTATTACAGTATTACTGGATGTTTTCACTGATCATATACAATTGTTCACGTAGAGTACGCGTATCCATTATATTATCGATTGTCTTCTTCTATTAGATTACATTATACCCATTGCAGGCAACGACCCTCGCCTCCATCAGTGTGTCGCGACGTACATCTCTGACAGTACTCTGATCGAGACTGCCCTTCGACCGGCCATTGCGTGAGTTACCGTATACCAGAGATACCGTATGCCCATTCGTGTCGCCATCGAGTAAACATCGGTGCAAGGCCTCTGATTTTGTGGAAAATAGGGCTATTTTAATGCATTTCGAAAAAAAAGAAAACATGTCAACAAAATCTTAGTTAAATCGCAAAATTATTACATATTATTTATGTGTTAATTTTTATCACATGTTCACGCACTAATGAGGCAGTCGCAAATCAAAGAGAAATAATCAATCAATAACATAACGAACTGACAATGAGTGGAAATATCGGTCCATGTTTGCGAATTACCCTAACTTTAGCATGGCGTAATGATCCCGCTGAGTGCGTGCTTCACCCCTATATCTAATGAAGTGGAATTTACGTTGACGATGGTAATTCTGTGAAACAATGGCATGCATCATCTTATGATTCCTAGTAAAAAATCTATTGTCCGTCTCTAATAAAAAAATCTAATATATCTTTTATATATTTCATCTACATGATAAAATTGTGAACGTTATCCATGATATCTTTGCAGTCAGGGATTCGTGCCCTCGATGGCTCTCTCACTCGACCACACTGTATGGATGCACGATCCGAACTTCCGTGTAGACGAATGGATGTTGTACGAGAACTCCTCCACTATATCACGTAGGCCACTATTTGTTGAGGGATACTGTAGGACATACTTTAGTTCATAAGGGTTACGGTAGTCGCCAATGTATTATTAATGTGGAACTATTATTGATCATAATAAATACTTTCTTTCTATTCTTCAGGTAATGTAGGAGTCCTACAGTAGGACGATAGGGTACTGTATGACAGATGGTATACTGTAGTTCCTAAGGGTTACGGTAGCAATGTATTATCTTTCTACATTCTTCAGGTGGCGGTCGTTCGTTCATCGAGGGTCGTCTGTGGACTCGTGATGGTCGTCTCGTACTCTCGTGCTCTCAAGAGGGACTTGTTCGTGCACCAAGGAGTAGATCTAGTGAGTACTGTAGCATCGATGGGATACTGTAGAATGAGAGGGTTACTGTGGATGATAAGATACTAAGGGCTGGCAGGCTTTCTTTGGGTGGATGGGAGAAGCTGTTAATACACTGATAAATAGTGTGGATGTTCTGTTTGAGAATGTGATGTATACTGTAGCCGGGAATTCAATAGTTTTTCTTTTTTTATTTGTGTTTGGGGTGCATTACAACATGCTGACAAATGATCGATTTCAGTGTTGTAGAGATGCCTGTTTATTGGATTCTATTAATGTGAGTAGTAGATTATGGTAGAATTATGGTGTAGAGGCTGCATTACTGTAGTTTGTAGTTTTAACTTTTTGCTGTATTTTAATGTTTATACAATATCAGCTCGATTATCGATTTTTTGCAGAGAGTCCCTCGTCGGCCAAACCATCCAAGTCTGCATTGTTCGAGGAGTAATCATCCAATCTATCAAATTGTCTCAATCTAATCAATACCCGGACCATCCCACTAACTACCGTAACATTCATTATCGTAGTCTTCCGATCATTCCCTCACTCCTTATTCTATATGGTTGTGTTGTTTCAAACACATGAGCTTTTCCCTCGACCCAATATAACTTAACTAACAAGGGAATGACCAACCATCCCCGTCGAGTTATGACTAGTGACATATACCATTCGAATCGCCATGTGATTCTGATAATACATCGTTAATGACTCGACTCAAACGTATATGATCTTCGAGAAAATCGATATTGAAATTCGGCCAAATTCGTGTGGCTTCCTACACAACGCATGCGGATGGGTTGGTGAACTCTACTATCTTCTTTCGGAGCATCGGCTCGTGTGGTGTAGTGGATAAGATGCCTGCGTTTACTTTTGACTGTCAAGGGTTCGACCCCCCTTGCCGCACTCTTCTTTTGCTGATTTTGTTGCTGTAGAAAGTTTGAAATGTTTTGCTGTGATTATAGAAAAAAGAACACACCCAAAAAGTTTGAACAACAAAATGAGTGAAGTACTCTCTTTCACATCTGGGGCACATAATGAATGAACAGGAAGAACAATGACATCAAGGCTTTGGAAGACAGTCCAAGAAGAAATGGAAGCGCTTACAGTACTCGCATGATCTTTGATCTTTGAACTCTCATCGCTGTTTTTCAGGTCATTCATTGCATGACATCGACCTCGGGTGAGGGAGAGGGAGATGGAGATTTCAAAAAATAATGCCATAAACAAAAAGATCAAAGTTCAATTTTCCTTGAGAAGTGTTTTTTCCATCAAGAAAACTTGCTGATTGTGTTCTTTTTTTAGCTTTCATAATCACAGCAAAACATTTCAAACTTTCTACAGCAACAAAATCAGCAAAAGAAGAGTGCGCCAAGGGGGTCGAACCCTTGACAGTCAAAAGTAAACGCAGGCATCTTATCCACTACACCACACGAGCCGATGCTCCGAAAGAAGATAGTAGTTCACCAACCCATCCTCATGCGTTGTGTAGGAAACCACACGAATTTGACCGAATTTCAATATCGATTTTCTCGAAGATCATAAACGTTTGAGTCGAGTCATTAACGATGTATTATCAGAATCACATGGCGATTCGAATGGTATATGTCACTAGTCATAACTCGACGGGGATGGTTGGTCATTCCCTTGTAAGACGAACGAAAAACAAACACTGTTTCTGTCAACCACGAAGATCTCAATTACTTGTTATAGCTGATTAACCCTTTTAGATAGATTTAATCTAGTCAATTAACGTATCCTCAATCAATAATATATGTAGTTCCCCCACTATGTATAATCAATGTGTGATAAAGATAGATTTATTGATTTTGTCGATTGATTACTATGCTTACAACGAGAGGTAGATAGTTGATGAAGGAAGAGGATCGTGCAAATGAGGGGACAGACTACTGTATATGTGAGATCAGGACAGTGATTACGGTAATCACAAGGAACAAATAGAATAAATGCGATGCGGAATATGTACAATATTTGTTAGACGATTATTGATCGATTGATGATTTGTTTTGGAAATCGATCGATTAGATTGATTAGTTGTGATGTAATGGATTGATGAGGGATATCAGTAGACGTAGATATTCACCCGAACACGTCTGGTTGATGTCGAATTCGAGCGTCCGCTGGTACTTTCTCTTGTACTCCTCAACTATATCAGCTAGATCGATCTGGAAATAAAGTCACTTCATGATAATATTATGTTGTGAGACTACGGTACCTCGGATCTGGTAACGATCACTCGGATAATGGTACTGTGGTCCGGGCGTTCGCCGCTCATCGCGTTCTTGAGCTTCTCGGCGAAGTAGAGTTGACAATTGCGAGCGACGTGAACTAAAAACCGGATACGGATGGATTACAGCAGTTCAATAGGGTCAGATCACTTACGGATCGTCAGGAACATCAGCCTGGTCTCGGAGTGCATCGTCTTGTTCTTGCGAAGAATCGTCTCGAGATCGCGCTGAACAATGATTACGGTAGGATACTGTAGCATTGGCTACTGTAAGTGACTACCTTACCCTGTCTCCTCTCATAGCGTCAGCTTTGTCAATAACCGCCGAGATATGACGCCAGCTTTTAGAGGCGAAAATTTGCTCGAAAATTATGAGGTTCTTGGAGATTTCGTCGACAGATTGCTGAAATTAATAGATATTTTTATTTTAAAAATAAATAAAAAATTTCAATATCAAACGAAAAATAATATTTATAATATTATATAATATTGTCTTAGTTGTTTTTCCAACAGTGTTTTGTTCTGTGTAATATCAGATCATGACTGATACAGAGCAAAGCAAAGAAAAAGAAAGTCCATTAGATAATTGTGTGAAACATGCAATCAACATGCTGTGTGCTTCGCATGTTTTTTTTGTTTTTTTTTATCTGTAGGAAAAAATAAAGCAGTAGTTAGGCAATATCGATAATTCAAGTAAGGCAATAATGCTAGTGTTGAGATAGTGAGAGTGAGATGATCCGTTAGAAAGGATCTTAGAGAGTTATTCTCCCTTCACACCTCATTTCATTGTCATTATCCAACACTTTCAATTTCGATCCGTTGTTCTCATGCTTCCTCTATAAGCCACCATTGTTCATGCTTCCTATATAAGCAGCCATTGTTCATACAACGGGGCAGTCCCCTCTCATACCATCAAGAGAGATGCTAATAAAGAGTTGCCGACAATAGTCTATTCTACACATCAATACGGGATAAAATGGACAACAGCATTTTGGACACAACACTAGATAAGTCAGTTAGGTAAGTCAGCTAGATAAGTCAGCTAGATAAGCTAGATAAGACAGTATCGCATACCGATAGGAGTAATTGAGCGTGTCGATTGACGAGTTCGTCGTCGACACGTCTGCCTATCTCCTCTCGACCCTTGCACAATAGCATGGACAGCATGCGTCCGAACGAGCCTTCGACCTTAATTGGGAATGGGTCGTGCCACGATTGTCCAGGTTACGGTAGCTCAACTGTACCTTGGACATGATATCCTTCTCGAGCGTCTTCTTGTAGTCGGTGTGGTACTGGTCTCGGATGACCTTGAGCTGCTGAAAGATGGTTTTTGATCTTTGGACTTTGATCTTTGATCTCTTGGCACTCACTCTAGCGGATCTTGTGCACGCAATCTCCACGGCCACTGAACGATCTCCATATCTATTCTGCAAAGTTGATCTTTGATCTTCCGGTAAAAGCCATTTCCAATACTGTTCTTGCAGATGATCATCTTCCATTTAAAATGTAAAAAATGTATGTATCACTTTGATCTTTGATCTCTAGACTCTTACCGATACAGACTTGTACAGTTGGTGTGTGTCGTAGGCGTGGGCTGGCTTGAGCAGAGCCTGAACCACTTCGAAGAAGTATCCCCCGGCCTCTTCTTCAATGTCAGTCACAAGATTCTGGAATGGTTTTGAAGATTAGTCTCTGCGTCTCTACCCTACTCTGGAAGTCTGTCGCTCTCACTTATTTATGGTGTACCTACCGTACCTTCTCGTACATGTCTTCGTATGCGCCGAGGATTTTCTGCCGCTGGAAATTGTTGTGTTGCACGAGCACGTCGATAATTACACTATCTTTCGTCGCTGAAAAGGCGTATACCGTAATCATTCATACACAACAATAATCTATCACATCATTTTAATATATTCCCAATTACCAACATTTTATGTTATCTACCGACCGTAATTTTTAATTCTTAGTTATTTCTAGTTCTAGTTTTGACTAGCCGCAATTCTCCCCGTTTATGTTTGTCAGAATGAATTGTAATTTCCATCTGATGAAAGCATGACAGAGTGTACTTGATAGTGCTTCACTCAGGGATTTCTTCATTTAATTCGTCGTAATCCTCGAATAAGCATTGATTTTTCTATCGATTGCTTATAGCCTCTACAGGGGGGGGGGGCATAAACTGAAGAGAAATATTTATGACACGTTCTTCAACAACTTAAAATCTCAACAAAAAAATTTTTGCTAGAATAAATACCACTGAAACATTAAAGAACCAAGCAACTCAAGCAAAAAAATTACTGATTCACAATTTTTCGTGGCCCATGATGAAACGAATAATTTTACAAATCGTCATCGTTTACGTCGTTTAGATGATTACACCTTTATATTTATGCACTTTATAGCTAAAGTAATGGTGTCGTACTTGATGTGAGAAGAAGTGCAGGAACACTATCTTGTAACGGGCATTGAAAACTTGGCAAAAATTCAAAAACAACTCTGTCTGTCTCATGACTCACACTTCTCGTTCACCTTGTTTTTTCTACTTTTTGATGTACGATCATAAAATACTGTCTGTATTTTGTATCTGTTGTTGTGTCTGGTGTGCGTCGGGGCGGGGAGCTATTTCCGAATCGCTTCCAGGTAGGCATGCAGTGTGGAGAATTCTCAGGATTCAGTCACGCTATGGTTACTCAAAGAGTGGGAAAATGAGGAATGGATAATGATGGTTGGTCTCCGATACACGATGATACAACATTAGGTGTGATCTGTGATATGATAGAATACGATATATCTGGGTTACGGTAGGCTAGGGATACATATGTTAGATGATTGTGAGAATTTTGGCATCATGGCATCATACTGTATGATTTAACTATGCTCGCTAGTTACAGATAAAGTATGTTGGTAGTAATTCAGTTGTACATTTTGTTGGTGGTCCTAAATATCACAATTCATCTTTATGATCTATTTTTGTAATAAGACATGGAAAACTACGGTAGATGTATGACAAAATTAAATGTTTGCAATATTTCTTTTGATGATGAATGAGGTCGCAGAATTGGAAAACAATTCGAGAAGCTTCCAAGAATTTCTTGTAACAGGGAAAAAATAATGACGGCAAACACGATTTGTGGGGTAAAAATATCAGGATTACTGTATCCATCAGTGATAAGATTTTCATTGCGAACGATTCTGTTTGTCGGCGCGCAATATTTATTTCCGCTTCGTATGAATATTTTTCGATTTCGAAATTTTGAAAGTGAGTAGAGATATCATGTGCTTTTCTAACTCTCCATCCTTGAACAATATCTCCATTGTTACTAAAAAAAGTAATTAAAACACAAATCACACTGCTCCGAAAATGGATCTTGTGATTTACCTTTCAATAAATTTTTTGCCACAATTAATTTTTATTACTGACGCTCACGAACTGTACTTCTGGAGCAATGGTTTATATTTCCCCTTCATATTTCATGCACCCCTTCATACGAATATTACCCATTCATCCATTATTTTTTTAAATAACTAACAATAAAGAGGTCAATCATTTAGAATTTTGGGGTCAATATTTTTCAAGCTTTCATGAAATTTTTTTAAACAAAAAAATAATGTACCGCCAATTCCTCCGCTGAGCGAGTTCTTCAGGCTTTCACTGGCTTGAGTGGGAAAGAAATCAGGCGAATCAGGACCGTCTATGGTCCCTCGAAGATCTTCATACTGTAATCGAATATATGAATATTGATTGAAAGCTGAGTATAAAGTAGACATTAATTAATTGATTGATTAATTAATTGATTGGTATACGGTTGACGATTATTAATTAAAAAAGGCAAATAATAGTTGTATACGGTAAGTTTTCGTAGTTCATACCTGACTCTCATACATTTGGTACATCATAGGCATATTTCGTCGTCGGGAAGATGCAGTTCCGGACTTGTTGCTGTCAAGAGAAGAGCTCGATGAAAGCTGAAATCAATCAATAATTGTGAATCATTCAATATTTTACAATTTATTGATATGTAGTTATGACCGGGTTAATTCTTTACATTAGTTAGTAAAGAATTGAGAAGAGGATGGACAATGCTGAGAATAATCACTAATCACTAATTAGAAAAATATGAGGCTACGGTAGATGTGGTCACATGGATGGAAGAAGACAACTAAGTAATCGTCCAAAGAGTAACGACTTCTCTCTTTAGTTTATTCAGAGCGATGAAGGGGTGAAGGGAGAAATGGAATGAGTTATCTCGAGTGAGTGAGGGAGTGAGGAAAGAGGCAGGCATTTCATGTCTAAGCCCAGTCAAGGTATCAAAAGCGATGATATGAATAATGGGAGTGTATGAATCGAGGGTGGGAGGTGTCTCGTGATACCTCCAGAAAGTTCCATTGAGAAAAACACGATGGAATATCAGATATGCGCATGGTCGTGACCATTTTAGAGTGAGGTACAGTATCGGCCAAAGCTTTTCAAAACGATTTAGCTTAGTTTTCGAGATAAAAAATCTGCGTTTTCCCCGTTATTCCCTCAAAAATGCATTGGCGGAACATTTTCAGTGAGTCAAAGCAAGCACTACATTGCCCATGAATGATGAGAAAAGTGCAGATAGGGGAGTGTGACGAGTTTTCACTCAATAACAGGACATAAATTTCCTACTCGTATAAATGATATTCAGGAAATTGCGAGGGTGTATACGAAACAGGCTCAAAATAGACAAAAATAGATCATGAAAAGTTATTTTGACCGATGTTTTCTGCGTCAGTGACTTGTTTGTAAGCACGGATTAGTGATACTAGAGAGTATGCGTGGGGCGCTTTAACTGATGAAAAAAGTGATATTTTGGTATAAGTGTAAACTATACAAAAACATAATTAAGTAAAGTAAACTGACCCTGGGTTTGCCTTGATTCGATGTGAGACTGGTGGGAGTAGGTGGGAGTACGTCGACTTCTGTCATCTGCCAATGAAAATGTAAAAATTTAAATCGAATTTTTGAAAATACGGCAACAAAATTCGTGTGAGCGAGATGTTATATATATATATACGATGGAGTAGGGAATCTTCTCGAGAGTAAATGAATAGCTCGATTAGAATAAGAAGATGAGGAAGAGTGGAGAGGGATTTGATAGAGGGAAGCCGCATACTACTTTATCTTCGTATAATCACAAGTTATGTGCGTAGATGGGTGTGGTTTCGACAGGGCTACGTAAGGGCTAGAGTCTAGACAAGATCAAAAACTATTTTTCGTGTGTTGTCCAACCAAGTTCGCGCACGATATAGGAATAAATAAACGAAAAGACAAGTCTAGAACATTTTTTTAAATATTTGATGTAACGTAAGAAAAGTGGATAAAGATTGGGTTAAGATATAAGGTCAGGTGCCTCATCGTATTAGATCATAGGGGGAGAGTGAGTTGGGATTCGGATTGAGTGAATAATTGATGCACTCAGTCTCAATCTCAGTCACTCAGACTTGGAGATAGACCACTTTAGATGATAGATCGGAATGAAGTAAGAATCTAGATAGATGTGAAGTGTGTGGGTGTTATTTTTGCAGATTTGCAAGGGATGATTTGATGGTGAGATAAGGTAAATGTCTAAGTTTTTAGTGGTCATGCTATGAATTTATTAGCCTGAGAAAAACAAGATCCCGAATAGAAAAACTCATCGAAATGCGAATGTGG
Organism: Parapristionchus giblindavisi; assembly: GCA_943737045.1. Lineage (NCBI taxonomy): Eukaryota > Metazoa > Nematoda > Chromadorea > Rhabditida > Diplogasteridae > Parapristionchus > Parapristionchus giblindavisi. The sequence continues at coordinate 47,805 of CALSFV010000349.1, forward strand.
CTGATCGAGTTTTTAAAGTGAACCCCTTTGAAACTCTCCGCTCTGGTAACACTCTCTCTCGATTTCGTCTGCGAGAGAGTATTGACAATGAGGGAGCAAAAATTACTGTGAACAAGAACGGTAAAACAATATTGAATAATACAAATTGACCGTAAATATCATATGAGGCAATGAACGAACTTTTCAAATCACACGCTATTTATGTGCACTTTTATTATAGAGACCATTTCGGGTATTCTAATCTAACAACTATTTCGTTTGCCTTTTTCTTCGACGTACAACAATGAAATAGTATGTGATATGAAGAGAGTCATATAAGAGGAAGTTTCGGTGAATGCTTATCACCATAGCAGTAGCTATTGCTACACACAGAATCTCATTAGAGACGACTTATATTTGGATCTTGAGGGAGGGATTTTCTACGTCACAAGAATATGAAAAATAAGAGCGCAAAGATTAGCGATGAGTAACAATTTGAATGATAATCATTGAAGTCTGGCAATCTCAACGGATTATTAAAATTAAATTGGATTTTCATTTTTCTCACTCTAAAAACGGTAAACAAAGTGGGATTAACGACAGTGGGACTAATGAGTCATGTTAAACCCTTAACTATCTAGTAGGGGGAACTAGCATGAATAATTTATAATGTAATAAAGAGTAGTTTGTCATGTAGAGGGATGGAGCTATTTCCTGTTAGGAAAGAGGATGTACGCGGTATGCCATGATATCTAGTCAACAATTCGTAGAATTTTTATTAAATATAGCATTTTCTGTTAACATCTGAATTTTATCACGTTTATGATATACTGTGAAACAATAATGGTGTTCGAACAGTTACTGAAAGGCACAGAAATGAACGCTGATATACGTAAAACATCTCTGTCTCTCAATGTCACTGAATGTTCCTCGTAGGCAGAGATCTAGGAAATAAAAGAAAATGCGAAATATTATATTCATTTGCATTACCAATGAGCGCATCGTAAGGGAACGGTCATGTAAGAAAGGGAGTCTGTGAGGAAATGAATTGGAAAGGCGAGGAACTGCGTCGTCTGAGAGTCTTCGCTCACTTATATAGGTAGCCTCTCACAACTAATCTCGGATTTACGTGGTCACTAATTCCAGACGGAGATCCATTTAAGATATTAGCCGAGATGAGGTAAGATTTTGGTGAAGTCACATGTCTAACTGTAAGTAGTCAACTAATCGATCTCTTATCTCTCACTCGTCCCTCCCATACAGAGACGTCTAGAGAATCCTTATTGGAATGCTGACGTAGACGGTCTCAGTTGGAACAAATATCGAGATTATTATCACAGTCATCTCTGATTATCTGGAGATTCATCCAGATGATTCTGAACACTCATCCACAATTCCACTCCATTAGTGGTGATTGATAGAATGCAATGAGGAAGATTAGTCATACAATCATTTACACGGTCATCTCTTCAGTTTGAAAGCTGGAGCGTCCGCTTAACAATATAACTCTCTCAAAATTAACGTTCTCTCGCCTGTATGGCTTTAAAAGAAAAGCTTACATCAGAATTCCGTGTTTACTGAATGGAAAACTGTTTGATGAAATAAAAACATTTTAAAAAGTATGAGATTTCAGAAGAGGTATTATTTCTTTGATTTTTAAAACTTGTACTAAAGTTCAAATCAAATGTACTAAAGTAGTCTGTAAGAATTCGTGTTGAATTGTACTCATTATCGCTGTGAATATATGAACTTTCCATGATTGTGTCAGTTGATTTTCCCTGAAATATCCGAATTTGTCGTTTGTCACGTAATTCAAGCTTGAGTAATTTGTTTCCTTTTCAAATAGTAACTCAGGCAATTTATGAAGACATTTGATTTCTGATCTCTTCATTCTTATCGTATATTATCAAGGGCTGTGATGCAATTGGTCCGAGAGAAAAAAACACCTTGATGGGTTTCTAAATGAGTGTTAGCCTTCACGTAAAGTGTGTGATGTGTTGACAGATGCGACAGACATCGATGAGAAAATATATTTACATAATTCAAGAATATGATTCATTTATCAGAGAGTGTTATGGTTGGAAGAATTACTGTAGATCAAAGATTATTATTAATCTAGTTATACAAATTATTATTAATACTAATTGATCAGCAACCATGACACTCTCTGCAGGCACATTCTAATTTATATTAACATTATCAACATTACATACATACGTACCAACATTCGTTGACTCATAAAGTGGAACGAATACTATAATGGAATGTAATAATTAAAGTAATGATATTTCTTTTGTCCATGTCAATACGAAGTAGAGATCGAGTTTTGTACATTTATTTCCGTTTTTTTTCCTTTTTATATAATATTTTATTTCAGCTTCTTATAATTTTTTTTCGATTCTCAAAATTTTAATCGTGAATTTCGGTGAAATCATGTACCGCCATCATGCTATGAAAAAAAACTGCTGCTAAAAAGTTATGGACACAAAGGCGCTAGGGATTTCATGAATGGATCGTGTGTGTGAAGCATGACTACTGATCGATGGGATAGAGCTAGATACACCAGTATGTATACCCTATTCATTTGCTTCTAGAAGGACACCAGGCAAACCACGACCAAGATAAAGTTATTAGAAGAATCTTTTTATTTATTTTATTTATCTTCTCTAAACGGAAAAGATATATCATGGGACCTCAATGATGGAATAGAGCCTATGAGTTCAATCCCCGACTCAATCCCTGCTAATGTATGAATCTGATAAATATGTTATGTTATGTAGTAGATGCTAATGAGAACACGTGGAACACCTTTGATGATCATCGATGAGGAGAGGACATCTATAAATATATTTTATAAATAAAGCATTTCCTATTTGAGATAACTATTTTTGAAAGGCTATGTTCGCTACATAGTCAATGGTTCATTCAGAAACAACTACAGCCCGCCACGAAATCTTTCTTATTTTTCAGATATTTTTATCTGGCTTGAAAAGAAATTCGACAGGATCTGGGACAGCTTCAAATATTCTCATTTATTTATTTTTCGCTTTGCACGGGTAGATTTAATGCATTATTCAAATCTTACGAGATGTGAAGCACATCCAATATTTGAAATTGAATGTTCGCTGGAGCTTTTCTCTCTGATTAAGAGACCGGCTCGGTAAGACTCGAGCATTTTGACCCCCTGCGGGACATTCGCGAGGACTTTCGCTCTGGCCCTCAATACTTTCATCATAGACAAATACCGGGGAGAGACCGATGAAAGTTATAGTGAAAATGCCCTTGGGCTCAAACCCGGCTCACATATGTTTCATAAAATAAAAAAATGAAAAGTTCATAACTTTTCAATCGTGATAACTAGGACTTTTATACAAACACTCCTCAACAATAATACCATATCGTTCTGAATATGTTTTTTCGTGTCTAATTTTCAGATTTTTCTCCTTCTATCCTCGTTGAAGTGATAGCGCAAGCAATGACATAGTACATATTGTAGCCCTGACAATTCTCTACATAGTGGTCACATTCCCTTGGCAATCCAAGTTTTCAGGGTCATCGAGAATTGCAACCGAGTGTGAGATATGTGTAAAATGCAAAAATCGAAAACTAAATTTCTCTAAATTCGCAAGAGTAAGAGGTAGCTTTATTATGTCATTATACTCGTAGTGATGCGCGTACACAGCAAAAATATACAGATAGACTCAGACTACATTTTAAAAAAAATTCTGAAAAATAATTATTTCATTTTTATTTTTTCCACCCGCACATTGAGTCGACCGTCAAGGCAAGTTGAATCATAGGACGGATGGTGGCTGATGCATGTGCGCCGAAACGACTATCACGTGAAACATCGTCGTTTCGCAGATCTAAAATTTATTTTTTAAATTATCAAACTTGAAAATTTATATGTTTCTTTCATATAAATCGGTTGGAAGGTGGCGTACGGCAACCAAAGCTGTATCATTGTTATCAGTAGGAGTGTACTGTACTACACTACCGTAACCGTAAGGAAACACGAATTAATTTTTTCAGTCGACCCATTATTTTCAACCATGACCCGGGGTTCATGGTTGAGAATGGCTGAGGTCGAAAAATTCATGATGGTCCCACACCAAATACTATGTGGCATTATATCAACAGTTTGCCAACTTTTATTTTTATGGATACAGTAACCCGAACTACCGTAATCTAGCTACCGTACCCTATAATAATGTGGTGAAATTCTCGGAAAATCCGTTTGTGTGTATTACGGTAATTCGGGGTATGGTATCCAGAAAAACAAAAGTTGGATCACTGTTGATATAATGCCAAATAGTATTTGGTCTGGGATCATCATGAATTTTTCGACCTCAGCCATTCTCAACCATGAACCCCGGGGTCATGGTTGAAAATCATGAGTCGACTGAAAAAAAAAAACAATTTGCGATTCCTGACGATTACGGTAGTACAATAGCGTACACCCCCACTGATAACAAATGTACAACTTTGGTTGCCATACGCCACCTTCCAACCGATTTATATGAAAGAAACATATAAATATTCAAGTTTAATAATTAAAAAAATAATTTCGAGATCTGCGAAACGACGATGTTTCACGTGATAGTGTTTTCGGCAAACGCACATGCATCAGCCACCATCCGCCCTATGATTCAACTTGCCTTGACGGTCGACTCAATGTGCGGATGGAAAAAAAATGAAATAATTATTTTTCAGAATTTTTTAAAAATGTAGTCTGAGTCTATCTGTATATTTTTTCTGTGTACGCGCATCACTACGAGTAAAATTACATAATAAAGTTACCTCTTACTCTTGAGAATTTAGAGAAATTTAATTTTCGATTTTTGCATTTTACACATATCTCACACTCGGTTGCAATTCTCGATGACCCTGAAAACTTGGATTGCCAAGGGAATGTGACCACTATGTAGAGAATTGTCAGGGCTACAATATGTACTATGTCATTGCTTGCGCTATCACTTCAACGAGGATAGAAGGAGAAAAATCTGAAAATTAGACACGAAAAACCATATTCAGAACGATATGGTATTATTGTTCAGGAGTGTTTATAAGAGTGCATGACATGTTATTCACCAATAAAAAAGAAATAAAAGTTCTAGTTATCACGATTGAAAAGTTATGAACTTTTCATTTTTTTTATTTTATGAAACATATGTGAGCCGGGTTTGAGCCCAAGGGCATTTTCACTATAACTTCCATCGATCTCCCCCCGGTATGTGTTTATGATGAAAGTATTGAGGGCCAGATCGAAAGGCCTCGCGAATGTCCGGGCCATGCTCGAGTCTTACCGAGCCGGTCTCTTAAAAATGATAATGAAAAGTTGGCAAACCAGGGGAAACTATTCTGAAATAGCATTTAGCATGATGATTTTTCTTTACTACGAAAGACAAATGGATACAAATTTTCAACTTCGTTCAACCCACTAACGAAGCGTAACCTTTTCCAACTCTGAAAGGGACACAACGATCTAATTTGAAATTCTCTAAAGCGGATCCGCTCTGACAATGCTCTCTCGCTTTCTTTGGCTAAGAGAGAGCATTGCCAGTGCGGAGAGTAAAATTAACTCGGGGTGTGCGTTTAAGATATCTATATTTATGTGCATCAAGCAAAGCTCCTCTCGTCTTCCGAATCTTTGATTCAGTCAAAGTCTACATCTAATTCGATCTCAAACTTTTTCTCTTTAACAATTTTGCATGATAAATGCATTCATAATTCTGATGCGGATCTTGAATTTAGAAGAAATGAAAATCCTTCAATTCATTTCAATCTTAGAAATGAAACAATTGTTTTGTGAGTACATTCATCAAATGAACAAGATGCAACAAATTTCATTGTTTTCTGTTTTCATGCTAAGCCTGCAATATATAGCAGATGCCACGCTTATCCAAGGATGCCTCAGTAATTTAAAAGAAATAAAATTAAATACAAAATTATAAAAAAAGCGTTTGTGGAACAACAATGAAACGATTTTAGAATACTGTAGCTATTTTAGAGTACGAGCGTCTACTTCAATTCCGCTTTCAAAAACGCGCGCTCGCGTGGTTTACGACATGCGGATTATGTAAATTTCATTTCCTTTTTTCGCTCTTCAATTGATATTATTGATCATATCCATTGTCGTCCTCTCCTTCACCGGTGAATAACTCAACCTACCGTCTGTCTCTGTGTGTGTGTCTAAATGCTCAAAGCTGTCTCCTCCCTCTTCTTTGTGAGACCATTTTTCTCTTTTTTTTATCGCCCTTGCTTGCTTTGATTCATTCTGGGATAGTTTTAGTCGCCATTGTAGGGTGGAGAATCGGAGTCCACCGAAGACATGGTGAATGTGATGAATGGAGATCTGGACAAGTTGATAGAGAGGCTCACGGATGTCACACATGATAAGAAACCGCCCGGACCGGTCAGATTTCAATATATATATATTGTCTTGTTTTGGTTTGGAAAGGAACTCACTGGTTCAGCTTTTACATTTAGGGGAATTCCCCAAGCAATTTAATAACTCTATGCTTATCCACAGCTTGGCTAACTTGTTCAAGCTACTCAAAATTTTGAATTTACTTTGCGTATTCCCTTAGAATATAATGTATGGCGAACTTCAGGAGGAGATCGCTCAGTCGAACAAGTTGAAAGACGAGGCCAATGATCACTTCAAACGTATGATTATCTCATATTCTATATTCCATATTCTATGTACTGAACCATCGTGAAATGATCATGTTCGTGGTTGTTTCCCATAACTAGCCTGAAACTCTTCGTCCTGACCACGCTTTTGTTGTCTTACGTAGAGTGTGACCAGCATCAAGAGTTTACCATTAACAGGGAGGAATTTGTTTAATCTGAAATAGAATTATAGCTTTAATATCCCCATTGCATCTTTAATTTGTTGCAGAAATTGTAGTGTATTGTTATATTTCAGGTCAGAGCTACGACAAGGCCATCGAATTGTACACGGCAGCACTCGAGATCTATCCTACGGCTGTCCTCTATGGAAATCGAAGCATGGCTTATCTTAAGAAGGTAAACATTATTGGTTTACTCGACTTTAATCGATTTCTGGACCTTCATGTAGTATCCCGAAGATTGTATACTGTGAATACATGTTGTGTGTGTAATTGTTACATACCGACAACTGAACTAGAAATATTATATTATTTTTAGAGTACAGTAGCATACTATTACATGATTTATTTAATATCTAATTAGTAACGTCTAGTATGATTATGCTCTGTTCAGTAGTTACGAAAAGAAAAGCAGAGAAAACTCCTCGTTTTAACCACTTTCGCATATTTTTCAAATTCTTTGCGACCATTGACCTTCACATTAGTCACTTAGGTGATATATGGTTGTAGATGCTGTCCCTGTAGTAAGCAAAGACTGAATATATCAGTAATTACTTTAACTATTTGTGAATCAAACGGATGAAATCCTTTTCCTTTTATTACAAGATTCTTTCGAATGACTTTCATAGTGCTCGATTTCCCCATAAGGGAGATTTTATGAGACCGGAACCTATTTTTACTTCTTCTATCGCATGCTTTCAAGATTGATTGGTATGTTGGGACAGATGAGATTATTCAAAAGCAGAAGCTATATTGGTTAGAGGACATATATTGCAGTTTATATATGTATTGTTAGTTATAATTCGTATTACAGGAACTGTACGGTTCTGCTCTACAGGATGCTGATGATGCTCTACAGATGGATCCTAATTATATCAAGGTACGAGTAGCATGACATCAGTCTATTCTTATATTCTCTATGGTTTAATTGGAAGGATACATTTTGTTCTGCTCAAATTAACTATAAACTGAGCCGTAATTATTATAAACTGACATTATTCCGCAAAACTTTCTCGTTATTCGCTTCTTTTCTGTCTTTGTCTCCGAAATCTACAAAAATGATCGGGTTTTTATCAGCTAATTATTATATACTGGTCTGTACCCTCACTATGGGTGCTGGAAACTGTATGATTGATACATTTTATCTTGTCAGTCGAGATATGTAATGTTGATTTGATATAGAGTGAAGATAGCTATGATATATGACTAATTATGATGGATATCGATTACGTTATCGATTAGATATAGTATTGATTTTCATGCTGTAGTAGGCGTTATGATCTTCTCTGTTCTTATTGATTGACCATCTGTTCTCTCTCAGGGATACTATCGTCGTGCCACAGCCAACATGGCTCTCGGACGATTCAAGAAGGCCCTCAAGGACTATGAAATTGCACGAAAGTATGTTATATTAAATCATACGTTTGCCTATATTGTAGTAAATAAATTATTATGAATACTTCTCATAGATATCATTCATCATATCATTGCGTTGTCGATTTTGTTGGTGAATATCATTTTTATTATCAACGTTCATTACATTAATTCTTTCCAGACACGCTCCCAACGATGCAGACGCAAAGAACAAGTTCACCGAATGCTCCAAGATTGTCAAGAGAATGGCATTTGAGAAGGTTATCATTAATTAATCTTTGAATATCGATTGATCTTTATTTTTTATTGATTTTTGTAAATATCTCGTTTATCTAGGCCATATCATTGGAGCACAACACGAAGTCAGCCGCTGACGTCATTGTAGAGACACTCGAGTCTGCTGGTTAGTTTATTGATTGATTTTGACCAATTATTGATTAGTGATTTGGCTTGGAGTGATTTTGCGTTCAACCTCGCGAATACTTGTTTCATGCATTGCAGTTATGTGGGACTTTGAAAATATTTTTCGATAATGATGAATAATAATGAATAATCTAATTGGATGATGCAGTGAATACGTTATTGTCTAATGACTAATCGATAATCAATTGAAGACAATGAAGTGGAGCCATCGTACGAGGGTCCTCATCTGGGTGAGAAGGTAACGAGAGAATTCATCAATGAGATGATTGCGGCATTCAAGAAACAGAAGAGACTCCATCGGAAGTATGCATTCAAGGTATCAGCATTATTTTATTTTTGTTCAGGTTTTTTTCCGAAATAGACCAACAGGTCTATTTCGAATAGCTAGGTTATCGGATTTCAAAATGCGGTCTGGTTTTTGGATTTTTGGCAAATTTGGCTCAAAATGCGGTCAGGTTTTACGGTTTTTGTGAAATTCTGGCTCAAAATGCGGTCAGGTTTTTCGATTTTTTAGGAAATTTTGGCTCACAATGCGGTCATGCTTGGTACTTTGTAACATACTAAAATGCCAACAGGTCTATTTCGAAAAAAAACGTGAGAATAGAGAATGATTTAAACTGATTTAAACATATGTAAGGTAAATTAATGGAAAATTGTACTTAAATATTTATCGTTTAATTGTTGAGATAGAATAGTAATTGATCGATATCAATTTAGATTCTACTCGAGATTCGCAAGTGGTTCATGGCGCAGCCCACGCTGGTCGATATTACCGTACCCGCTGGTTGGTTATCCTGTATATGATTATTGATTTGTTCTTGATTGTATTATTCGAGCAATGCAGTTCGCCTACGTGCAATAGATTTTGATGCATCTTGTCGATAAACGAGCTAAATTGACCTATTTTTTCTAATTTAATCTGATATTGTATTATTATTAATAACATTATAATTTGAATATATATTATATTTTTTGTCATTTAGGTGAGAAATTCACGATTTGCGGTGACGTCCACGGTCAATTCTATGATCTGTGCAATATCTTCGATCTCAATGGAGAACCATCGGAGAAGAATCCTTATGTGAGTATTATATCCGTTATATCGACAAAATCATAATCGTGTGATCGGATAAATCGATGAGATGTGTTCTTTATTACCATTCCTTTATCCTTACTCTTAATAATCCGAACACCGTACCAATATTTTATGGTTTATTTAGTGAATAAACGGATATGTATGTAGTAGCAATTGTGCTCAATCAATCGATACAATAATAATAATCTTTCTCAGCTCTTCAACGGTGACTTCGTGGATCGTGGTTCATTCTCAGTCGAGACCATCTTCACCATGTTCGCCTACAAACTGCTCCTTCCCAATCACTTCTTCATGAGCAGAGGAAATCACGAGAGTGATGTCATGAACAAGGTATATTAGTGGATGATGAAACAGTAATGTTGAGGGTTGGATGGTAAATCAAACATTTGAACCAATAAATTTGATGTCATGTATGCCTTTGAGTTATGCTTGCTTGTAAATGCTTGCAAATACTATGAAAATGAACATTGCAAAAATCTCAAAGTGCATAATTTCAAAATGAAGTTAAAAGCATTACTTGTCCTTCATGCCATTTCTCTCTTTTGTGATAGTATTGACTAGATGTATACTCAAAATTACGAGATTATGATTTAATATTCCTCCCCTTGCAGATGTACGGTTTCGAGGGTGAAGTGAAGAACAAATACAATCCCCTAATGGCTGAGATGTTCACCGAGTTGTTCAATCATCTGCCCCTCTGTCATCTCATCAACGAGAAAGTTTTCGTGAGTTATTATTATTGTTTGAGTGTTATTTTGATATATTTAATATGATAATTTTTTCATAGTAATTTGCCATAGTAATTGTAGCAATCATCTTTTCTACCTTTTTCGTAGCTTCGTATTTATGCTATTCCACCACCTATTATATTATCAATGAACAATTACACTTTAATTTTGGAACCACATAAAGTATATATTATATTATTAATATTTTTTTAAATAATTCCATCAATATATCTTTCATGATGAGAGCGAATCAGTTATCACTATTCGCATTTGCCTATTGTACATGATGGGGGTGTGAAACTTGAAATGGCCGAGTTGATTGTCTCGATCCCCATCTCCATCTCGATCCTTGTACTTCTTGAGCCAGATTGTGATGGAACAACATTATTTTAAATGGCAGTATGACATTTTGGAACTGCCGTTTTGGAATGAAGACGTTTTGGAACCGGACGAATAGGAACGATGACGAATTAGAACGAGACATTTTGGAATTAGACATTTTGGAACTCTCCCGTTTTGGAACTACCCCATTTTGGAACCGGGACATTTTGGAACCGGGACATTTTGGAACTCGGCCATTTTGGAACCGGGGACATTTTGGAACCGGGGACATTTTGGAACCGGGACATTTTGGAACTCGGCCGTTTTGGAACCGGGACATTTTGGAACTCGGCCGTTTTGGAACCGGGACATTTTGGAACTCGGCCGTTTTGGAACCGGGGACATTTTGGAACTCGGCCGTTTTGGAACCGGGATATTTTGGAACTTGATCTTTTTGTAACAAACACATCCATGGAACTATTTTTTATGCTTTTTTTGCACATTTTCGTAATAGTATCAAAGCTATGATCTAAATGTTGCAACATTTTCGTCGTTCTTCCTAGTTAATCAAATCAAATCAAATCAAATCCTAGTTAATCAATATATATTATTCACAGTATATCGTAACTTTCTCTTGTCCAAGAAACGAAAACTATTATTAATATTTAAAAAAAGTGTTGTTTATTGTTTATTGTTCACAAAAAACACAACTTGTCGAACTGATTGTTTCATGTTTGACGAGCTCTAGCGCAATTTTTTATCAGATGAAGAATCAAAAATTGCTATGGCTATCCAGATGCTCATTATCGATCCCTCATATAGACTTGGTTTCCCGGTCCCAAAGCGAATTCAGCTTAGAGAGACTAGGATCATCGGAGCACTTTCTAATCTGGCGTGTCTTGTTGGCTTACAGTTCCTCGACTATATCGCTGTCACTGTTGGAAAATACTGATCAATGCTCATTCATTGTCGTTTTTTTTGTTTTGTTACCTGTTATATTTTCCATTTGTTATTCGAAAGAAGAGTTATAAAAAATAATTATAAATCTTGTGTGAAATCAATAGGACTGGTCAAAAAAGTTCCAAAATGCCGCGGTTCCAAAACGGTCGAGTTCCAAAATGTCCCGGTTCCAAAATGTCCCGGTTCCAAAATGTCCCGGTTCCAAAACGGCCGAGTTCCAAAATGTCCAGGTTCCAAAATGTCCCGGTTCCAAAACGGCCGAGTTCCAAAATGTCCCGGTTCCAAAATGTCCCGGTTCCAAAACGGCCGAGTTCCAAAATGTCCAGGTTCCAAAATGTCCCGGTTCCAAAACGGCCGAGTTCCAAAATGTCCCCGGTTCCAAAACGGCCGAGTTCCAAAATGTCCCGGTTCCAAAACGGCCGAGTTCCAAAATGTCCCAGTTCCAATACGGCCGAGTTCCAATATGTCCCAGTTCTAAAATGTCTAGTTCCATAACGGCCGAGTTCCAAAATGTCCCGGTTCCAAAATGTCCCCGGTTCCAAAACGGCCGAGTTCCAAAATGTCCCGGTTCCAAAACGGCCGAGTTCCAAAATGTCCCAGTTCCAATACGGCCGAGTTCCAATATGTCCCAGTTCTAAAATGTCTAGTTCCATAACGGCATGGTTCCTATTCAGCGTAGTTCCAAAACGTCTTGTTCCTATTCGTCCGGTTCCAAAACGTCTTCATTCCAAAACGGCAGTTCCAAAATGTCATACTGCCTTTTAAATAGATAAAATCGTCTTTTCTCCAGCTATCTATCTATTTATAGAACGATCAGTCTGTCTAGCACTAACTATCATTGTCATACAATAATAATTATTATAATTATAATTATAATAATCATAATAATCATACGCATCCATCTACCTCTTCCTCTACAGGTGTGTCACGGTGGTCTGTTCAAGCAGGACGGTGTCACTCTGGACGACATTCGATCAACGAATCGAGTGAGACAACCGCCGGATGAGGGCATCATGTGCGACCTGTTGTGGTTAGTTGGCGTTTTTTTTTAATTCTAAGAAAAATGAGGGCACAGTGCCATTTCTGAGGATGCGAAAGAGCTTATGGAATGCTTGAAACGTGAAAGTGTGTGGTTTTGTCAATTTAATGTCTGCTCGGAAACGTTGTGTTTCTTGATTATGTTTCAATCGAGCAATCTGTTCAATGCTGCGCGTTTTGCATGCATCGAAGATGTTTTAAGGTTTAACTGATCAAAATATCGGTTTTCTGCCTTTCCTAAAGTGTCATTTTAACCGAACCTACCGAGTGAGACCTATTGTGGTTAGTCGGCGGTTTTCTTTTACCGAATGAGGATCTCTTAGCGTCATTTCTCAGGAACCTAGTGAACTTATGGAATGCTTGAAACGTGAAAGTGCGGGGTTGTTTGTCATTTTTGTGTTTGCTCAGAAAAGTTGTATTTCTTGATTATATTTCCATCGAATACTCGGTTTAACAAAACACTACGCATTTTGTACGCGTCAGATATATTTTAAGCTTCAACTGATCCAAAAATATCAATTTTCTACCTTTCCTAAAGTGTCATGTTCCAGGTCTGACCCCTATTCACTCAACGGTCGTGCACCCTCGAAGAGAGGTGTTGGCTGTCAGTTCGGTCCCGATATCTCGGAGAAGTGGTGTAAAGAGAATGGCATCGAATATGTCGTCAGGTATACGGTATCGCCGTCACTTGATCGCAAATTAGCTCTTTTCTCTCTAGGCATTGTCGTACTTTAACTTTTATTTATTTATTTTTTGAATATTCTTTGAACACATTACATCTGGAGTATATCAGTTGTGCAAATTGTGGATATCAATTATTGTAAATTAAATAAATAATTAAACAACAATATTTTAAATGCAGGAGTCACGAGGTGAAGGCGGAGGGCTACGAGGCACACCACGATGGTCGCGTCTACACCGTATTCTCCGCTCCCAATTACTGTGATCAGATGGGCAATAAGGTACGGTAACATCACTTGGATTATTGATTATAGTTTGATCTTTGATCTTTTATTCATAGTCATAACACGTCCAAAGTTATGGTCTTTTGATCTTGTCTCATCTCAGCTAATCTTTCATCCACAATTTCCATTGATTGATCTTTGATCTCTTCATCTCTCTGCAGGGTGCCTTCATCACGATCAAGGGTGACAATCTCACTCCCCGCTTCACCTCCTTCACTGAAGTGCCCCATCCTACCGTACCTCCGATGGCCTATGCCTCATCCCTCTTTGGATTTATGTAGATGGATACGGTATCTACCGTATACCAGGATACGATACTTAATATCTACAGTATACCTCAACCATGCCATGCTTTCTACGTTTTTTTCCATTATTTTTTTTTCAATACAACAAATCTGATCTGATCGTAATTCCCTTTGGTCGATTAGCTGTAATAATGCATTGTTATTGATTGATTGATTGATCGATTGATTGATCTACTTCCATTCAATTTGACCAATCAAAGTTGTTCACACCTTTCCTTGTGATGTGCTCATTAACACTATACCTTTTCATTCATCATTATCAGCTTCCCATCATTCTAATCAATGTTTTCTTGATTACGGTAACTATTTAGTCCATCGATCGATTGATCTGCCGCGACGACTTTGTTATTGCTCTACACGTTCGAAATTGGTTTTTGTCTCGTGTGATTCACTCAGATTCCTCTACCTACTGATGTCTCGTGAGAGCGATGGAGGGGAGAGGGAGAGGTAGAGATGAAGGGAGAGGGAGAGGTAGAGATGAAGGGAGAGGAAGAGGGAGAATAGTTTGAATTCCTGCACGTTTTATTTATGAGAGAGATAGAGACTGAGGAAAGAAGATGAGGGAGACTCCTCCCAGTGATCGAGAGAGAGAAAGACATGGACTATGAATAGACTGATGGGATTTTCTATGATGAAAGACGTCTGTCTCTCTCGATGATCAAAGCGCCTTGGAGAGTTTATAGCTTGTCTCTACTTCTTTTTTTTCTCCCTAAATCTCTACCTCTCCCTATCTTCCTCATTGTCTGGGATTAGTCAGATGGGTTGGGATAAATGGCTGTCTATCACAGGCCCTTCCAATCTCGCTTCTATCAATTGGACAGTTGTCTCTATTTCATTAAACTTCCCCCATTACATACATCGTCTGCGTCTTGACTTGATCATCTTCTCTCATGCTGCTACCTTTCAAAAGTTGCAAGATCCGTCTTCTTTCGACACAATCTAGCCCTTTACCCTTGTATTATCGCGATTTTGAACAGCTAATTAGTTGACTATCACATCCTATTCCATCAGGTCTACGTTAATCTTTAGATTTAGATTATCGATTATCATAATAGTTGATTGGCTTCTTCATTATTTTTGTCGTCTTGTGTTGTTTCGAGATATTACTATTATTCATTCATTCATCGTCTCAGTGATCCTACCCATACATTCATCATTCATTCACTCTTTGGTTTTTGCTCCTATCCCTCGTGGCTCCATTTCGTTGTTCGTATAGTCTCATGGTCCTTTATATTCCTTGTTAAAGGGCCGTAGGTCGCAGGTCTCTTCTGTGAACTCTGCTCTCTCGTTGGTAGAGATCAACCGAGAGTGTAGCATGAATAGAACGTCGACCTGCACCATAGATCCTTGTTGCATGATAGTTTGATCGTGAGACGAATTGACTTTGTGACCCATGTGTCCATCCCTGATCATGGCTGACTCCACCCACTATCCATCCTCCACCGTTTGCGTTATGTTTCATTAGACTATCCATGATCCTATTCTATTCCGCCCATACACTGCTCCATCATGATATATCCTGTTGTGTTTGTTTTGTATTCTTCTTTTTTAAAGTTTATCTTTATTTTTTTTCAAATATAGTTTTTGCTCGCCTTGCTGCTCCACTTTTTCTCACATGAAATGCCTAACGTTTCCATTGTTTAGCATGATTTGAAAGTATATGATTGACTTGTTTTTTTTCTTTTTCTATATCACGTTATTACTCCTTTTTTGCGTATACTCAATAACTTAGTCGACACAGATATGTGTAAAGTTCGTCAGACTTCACGAGTAGATATGAAATCCACCGCCCCTCCATTTTTCGCCCATTTCTTTCTCGTTTTCTTTTTCTTCTTCACGATTTTATGAAATGTTAATAACCGTAGAATAAATATATTTTTTTTGTTTTGGTGCAGATCTAAGACATCATATCACCTCATATCATCTGTCATAATCTATTAGATCTCCCCTTGCCTTTCATTCTAATTATGACCATGATCGTTATACCTACCGTAATCCGCTCAATCCGAATAAATTACCGTAATCTGATGTAGCTACCGTAACCGTCGATTACAGTACCAGTACAAGATGCGTTCATCAGTAGTCCTCGTCTCCATGTTCATCATTCTATCACTATTGATCTCTTCGACCTCTTCCCACGTAGTCTACCATCCAGGACGACGATACTCCACCCATAGGAGACCTGGTATGATATTAGATAGTGATAATTAAATATTTAAGAATAATCGTACGTACTACAAGTCATTGCCTGAAACATGCCCAATGCGGGATATTTTTTTTTATTTTTTAAAAACAGATTTGAACAAACTTTGTAATTGTCATGCCAAAAGTCACAGTGTGCAATTGTCGAGACAAATTAATGATGTTAAAAGTGTCGGGTACCTCTGAGATTATTCACATCTCTGGTGATTTGTCAACTTTCGAAACTTTTTTGAATCTGACAGAAAAAGCATTTGTGTCGAAGCAACTCTTGTATTATCCGTCAAAAATACGAATATCTTGCAGCACCATGGAATCGTCGACCAACATACAACAATCGCCATTTCTACTCCCCTTCTTATTCCAATGGATACTATCTACATCACAGTAGACCTCATCGACATCATCATCTTATTTATGTGTAGATCCTTTGATTATCGATTGGATACTGATTCATTATTGATTGATTTTTAATAACTGACTGCCATTGATTTCTGTATATCGGCCGACGGCGAACAAATTTTATTTTTCTTTTTTTCATATTGAATAAATAATGATAATATTTGTTTTGCTGATTGACACGAAAGCACGTTGACTGAATTGTGATCTTTCAGAGAACGATTTGAAGGAAAAAAATATTTAGTAAATATACGTATTTATATGCTCCGAGATAGTACACAATAGAGATCCGCAAACGTGCATTTGAACGACCGGTTTGGTATTGTTCGATATTAAAATGAAGAAAAGTCATTCATTGTCAGTAGGGTGGCTAAAATGATTCATGAATATTCATTTATATGGCCTAAAATGAGTTGCTCACTTTCCTTGCGATTATTCATTCCAAGTGACAGTTGACCGGTCTACCTGCGAATATTCGCTTTTTTGCGAGTCGAAGTGAGTCAAGAAAATTTGGTGAAAGGAGGGCTGAGAAAGCGGTCTGACTCGCACTCGACTCGCTTTTTTTGACTCATTCGCATTGGCCTTTCTTCTAACAACTCATTCGCCGAGAGAGCGGTCGTAAATGCCTCTCCCGTGAATACTCACTCTAGACCGCTAAAGTGGACGAATAATCATGAATCATTTTCGCCACCCTAATTGTCAGTCGATTTTGATAAATAATACAGTGCATTGTCGTGCAGTGTGGCATCATTTTCATGCTATTTTCAAGCCTTATATCGGTTGTTTTTTAACCGTTAATTCAATGGAAATAAATGAGAATGAGTCGACTGCGCGTCTTTGCACGAATAATTTTTTTAATTATCATATTAATACCGTGCGCACGATATCTAATTCATTAATTAGTGAAAAATCATTTCTGAACGACCGCACGTTTGCGGATCTCTATTACACAACACAGAACAATGTAATCCATGCAATTAACGAAAAGCAATCTTTAAAGAAGGAGGACCAGGAGATTTACAATTAGGGTGCACTATTGTCATGGCTAACGTGGAAGGTAGGAAGTGGCACTCTATTAGAATTGAAGGATTGATCGTGTAGCTCACAAGGGAATGCCCTGAAGCCACACTCACCGATCAGGTCCAATTTTTCACTGGAGATACATTTCATATAGGGATGAGGTTTGGCGGTATCAGAAATTGCAAAGCTCTTCTTTGAAATTTTAAAATTATTTTTAAAAAATCGATGATAAAATTTACAGCGTGCGGATCTTTATCAGAAGTAGCACCATAACATCGTATGCAAATTGAGAAAGCTTAACGCATTCAGATATGCAAATTTGATTGCAAAAAATCGATTTTGAAAGTGTTTTCATTGTTTTTTGTCCATTTTTAAATTAATTTTAAAATTTCAAAGAAGAGCTTTGCAATTTCTGATACCGCCAAACCTCATCCCTATATGAGATGTACCTCCAGTAAAAATTTGGACCTGATCGGTGAGTGTGGCTTCAGGGCATTCCCTTGTCAGTGGTTAGTAGTCGGCTTGTAACCGCGCCACGCGGGTTCGATTCCCGTTTGCAATTTTCAATACATTTGTCTTTCATATTTGAAATTGCACTCGTTCCCTGAGGATTTCTTGGGGTAATAACGAGCTTTGAGCTCGGATTACGGTATTCCACTGCACCTATAATTTTAGAGAAAATTGTTTTTGGATACAGGGAGATGTGATCTATAGTTCTGCCTGGCCAGTTTAATCACGAAAAAATTCGTGGGTCCCCTTCTTTATAAATGAAATTTAAAAAAATTTCACATTGTTCGGTTTTGTCGCAATTGGGATGATTAAAGTGACATAATGTGTATGTAAAAATACTTTATTTTAAATATAACCGTTTCCTAAAGCAACATTACAATATTATGAGTGAAGCTCACATTAGTTCAGCCTCTGTAATAGCGGGGCAGCAAGGAACTAAGGGAGAATACCTTTTTCCTGAGTTGCATGAGATATAAAGAGGGCGCGGCGAATGCCAGGCGGGTTTGGTGGGCTGCATTAGAGAGGGTGTGCGTGCGAGAAGGCATTCAATGATTTTCTCTGTTGCACTCTCCGCCGCGCTACAAAACCTGTCTGAGGTGCGCCGCTCTTACTAATGAACTATCGTCTCATTATTGCGAAAACACACCAAACCGCACACCACAGTGTGCGTAAAGTGGCCTGTTGCCCCGCATCTCTGTTGCCCCGCTATTCCCATCTCTTTCGCATTTTGAACTAATGTGAGCTATCGTAGACGGGCAGAAACGGACAAGACCCCTGATCCCGTCGACTTCTTCCTAGCTTCCTTACTGAATAATCCAATGAAGCATCTGCAGTGAATGAACCTTTTATCGATAGTCTCTATGGATTCATTTTATTCATTCATTCATTAACTATTTTATTACATTTTCATTCGTACGGTAAACGTGAACAAATATATTGATATTTAAAATGATTATTTAATGCTGCTCACAGTGCTTCTTGCACGCATTCTTTAGGCTTGAAAAAATTTCAAAATAGGACAAAATATAAAAAATTTAAATTAGGAGACAAACTGCAATTGAATTCTATTTATTGAATTTGGATGGAATGACTTTTCAGTATTCGAAATTTTGTGATTTTTTTAACCTTTTCTGTT
The DNA here is from genome assembly GCA_943737045.1 of Parapristionchus giblindavisi. NCBI lineage: Eukaryota > Metazoa > Nematoda > Chromadorea > Rhabditida > Diplogasteridae > Parapristionchus > Parapristionchus giblindavisi. Next base: position 67,111 of record CALSFV010000349.1, read on the forward strand.
TTATTTTCTTTTTTTAATAATGTTTTCTTCTCAAAACCCTAAAAACCCAAATCCATTATTGAATAGACTAGATTGTTTGAACAGTATAAAGTATAATAGAAAGACTGGCTTTCTGTAAGGAGGCAACATAAATATAATAATAATAGGAGCGATGAGTGGAGAGGCATCCGAGATCTGTAATGAATTATCTATTACAATAATAAGTCTCAGGATTCATATCCGCATTCGAGCGATTCCTAAAGAAACTGTGCTGACCATTTTTTGAAATGCACACTCGAGCAAATTTTATCCTCTGCTTGGGTAATGCTCTCACGTTGACAAAGAAAGCAAGAAAACATTGTCAGAGTTTTTTGGATTTCAAATACATTTCCCACGCTAAAAAGTACATTCAAATAATTCCCTTACCGCAAGCACCAGGTATTCAGCGATGGGATTATGCAGTAAATCAGTGATTCCCAATGCAAATAAAATGGCGTCTCCCATTGAAGACATTGGGAGAATCGCGTGAATTGTAAGTACCTGAAAATGAATTTATGACACTAGGTTGGATGATAACCGATGAATGGGAACCGACTGGATAAGAACTATTTGCGTATGAGAAATTACTGAATGGACAAAGTAAGTAGTTTTCATCTAGTCGGTTACAATTTACTGTTTCTTATCCGATCTACCTAGTTTCGAATTTTCTCGAATTAATATTTTCTAATATGCATATTTTTGGAACTGATAATTAAAAAATTGTTGAGTATTTTTATTGGTGTTCTCCACGAAATATTTATCCAAACGAAAAATGTTTGCAGTTAACTAACCAAAACGAATTGCCTATGAAGGCCAGCTGTCTTCTCGCTGAAGTGACCGAGATTCATTTTGAGATGTCGTAGAATTTGCCATCTGATAGTAAAGGTAAAGGTTCTCAGAATATTTAGTTCAAAACGCGAACCATTTTTCTACAATGCCTACCTGTACTAGGGTTATTATATTTTTGGGCAAACGTGGTTGTTTTGATCAAATTTTAAAACGAACACGCAATAATTGTAATATTTCACATATTTTCTTGCACTCGAACACTTTGTACTTGATGAAACAACCTTGTGGTGTACGATAAATTAAAAAAAAATGCATTTCTTGTCATTCTATCGTGCATTTGCTACAGTTTGTTTATGAAGGTTATGTACTAGGGTTGCAGGAACGGGGGCGAATTCTACGCACCATTTGCCATCCCTTCCCTTCTCTCTAGCAATCGCTCGTGAGAGACACTCTCTCCCTTCCTAAATTCGTAGTTTGGCCTATCACTGCGAGAGAGTGCGTAGTCCCCGCACCTTTGCGGGGACTACGCACTCTTTCTCGCCTCTCCATGACCCTATCCCTACTCTCTCTCCGCTCCACCCGACTCGCCCCCATTAAGGCACGTTTGAAGACATATCCAACTCCCCTCTCATCTGAGAGCTTAGCAGTCAACAACAAAGTTGTAGCTCACATCGATCCGGTTCTGATTCTTTTTTGGAAGAGCCGATACGATCAAAACAAACGAAATTACATTCGTTCTACGGTTTCAGATGGAAATCTAAACAATTACCGTTCAAATAAGTGTTGGTGTCTACATTTGGATTTCTATCAATGATCATAGGAATCAGATTCCCCCCTGAATATTTATTATGTTGAGTTCCTGTTATTCCATCTTTTTTTCATTTCAATGATTCATGTCTCGAGAGGGACATTGTTAACCTCTCATGGTCCGCTCTTCCACTCTCGTCGCTCTGCTGGTGAGATTATCTATGACGACAGGAACGACTACGATCCCGATTGGAAACAGCTGCGATTCTTGTCGGGAGCTGCACGACCTTGGCGGGAGTTTAGACGATTGAGTAGATCGGTGGAATGAGCAGTTGAGTATATCTCGAATGAAACAATCGATAGGATACTGTTGTATTGACGGAGAGTAGTCGAGAGACAATGGAGATTACAGAGAGCTTCAGACAAAGACCAAACCGAACGAAAACAAGTTAAAAAAGGTCATAACTTTACTTAACTTCGTATTTCGACCTGAATTTTTTTGCGTGGAATCTTGACAGTATTAGCTATCGAATGCACGGCTTTTTGAAAATAATTTTAAAAATATTTTAGCTACAAAAATTCAGAAACATGTCTCAAAAATCTTTCGAACAATACTTTACTTTGTTTAAAATGATACTTGATAATTTAAACACATTATTTGTATCCCTACGATCTGTGTAAGTTCAATGAATGGAGTCATGTAATGAGATACATCCATAATATGTAAGGTGAAATCATGATGTTAGCACATTTACAGAAACATTCTACAGTACGCTACAGTATACCAATTTTGCTTCGCGGCGATAGCTGTTTTTTTCATTTTTTATTATTATACATATTAAGTGAATTCATAAGTAACGCTCGTTTTTCGCATTCCAAAAAATTTGTCACAATAATTTAACAAAGCATGGAGAATTCTAGAAATATTTTTTTACATTCGCATCGGTCACCTTCTGCCTTCTACCCGGCAGTTTATGGATCCATTAGTGATAAAAGGACTGGGGCAAATTTCGGAAATAGGTGTCGAGTACGGTATGGATAGTGGTTCGGTCTTTGAAGCCTTACCCTTTGAGGAAGTGATGGAGCGCCGCGAAGAGGTGACAACCATAGTCGGCAAGGTCGGGTGAGTACGGAGGGTGGGGGAGTACAGTTCAGTCACATCCCGTTGGCTCAGCATGGGTCGTTCTTTTGGCATGCGGTCGAACGTTGTCATGTTGAAATTAGATCCGAGTGTCCTTCCCGCGTGATTGCTCGAGGTGGAGTCTTAGCTTCCGCAAGTAGATGACATGTATCATTACAGTCGTACCCTCGGGGAGGAGTTCCCAGTAGTCGACTCCCCGTACCGAATACCAGATGCACAACATCACTTTTTGGCGGCGAAAATCGGGTTTGGGGCATCTGCTGGCGATCCTTGTCGTAGTCGGCTAGGACGTGGGGTAGACATCTTCCCTATTTTCACTAATTTCCGAGAGTATGAATGACATGTACCACAGTGCTTTGGCTGACTCCAAGTGCCATTGCAATATCACCGGTAAAGGAGTACGGATCAGCGTCTACCTCTTGGAGCAATCGATCGAGAGCCACATTCGGTGGGCGACTGGGTTAGTCTTCATCTTCGATTAAAAAGTCCTGTTTCTGGAATTTAACAACCAACTTTCTCATCGCCATTACGTGACGCACATGTGAGTGGTACACCTCTGCTAAGCGAGGTTGGAAGCCAGGACGTTTCAAGTCAGAGAGGAAGAGGAATAAAATAACGTTGCGAATGTGAATTCCGTCGGGGGCGAAATTGTGCGGTTTTCTCGCCTGGAGGACACGCGGGAAGTGAATCGAAAACAACCGCAGGATATTCGAGGGACACCCTATCTAGTGTATGCAGCATGGATGCTGACAATAACAACAGAGCAAGAACGAGGCGACTGAAGTTGAGACTAAAAAACGAGCGTTACTTATGAATTCACCTAATAAGTGCATTGGGCAAACAAATCCACACTAAAACACATTTAGATAATAAATACTGCATCAAGACCGTGATAAATGAAAACAATGTAACAGTCTCGGACACCGGGACATCGTATACTTATGGTATGCGAATTTTTATTGATCTGTCATAAATAATGTCACAACCAGCAACGCGATGAGAGTGGAAGAGCGGACCATGAGAGGTTAACAATGTCCCTCTCGAGACATGAATCATTGAAATGAAAAATAGATGGAATGACAGGAACTCAACATAATAAATATTCAGGGGGGGGGATCAGATTCCTATGATCATTGACAGAAATTCAAATGTAGACACCAACACTTATTTGAAAGGTAATTGTTTAGATTTCCATCTGAAACCGTAGAACGAATTTAATTTCGTTTGTTTTGATCGTATCGACTCTTCCAAAAAGAATCAGAACCGGATCGATGTGAGCTACAACTTTGCTGTTGACTGCTAAGCTCTCAGATGAGAGGGGAGTTGGATATGTCTTCAAACGTGCCTCAATGGGGGCGAGCCGGGTGGAGCGGAGAGAGGGTAGGGATAGGGTCATGGAGAGGCGAGAAAGTGTGCGTAGTCCCCGCAAAGGTGCGGGGACTACGCACCCTCCGGCTGTCACTAATCTAACGTGCGGGAAATGCCGAGAGAGTGGCAAGAGATGGGAAGAGGGCGCGGTAAATTCGACTACGCCTACGCAACGGCAACCCTATTATGTACCGTACAATGCGTTATTTACTAATGCGTATTTCCCGGCCATTATGCACTCTCTCTCGATAGAACTAATCTACTCTTTTATGTTTTGTATAAAAGCGAGTGTGAGGTAATATATAATAATTACACGGCAAATCGGTTGCATGAACTTTCTATGCTTTCGAAAACAAAAAATCATATAGCACAAAATGTGGTGGCCTACTTCATCACAGTAGCAAAATTTAAACGGAAATGCTCAGTCAAATTACACAACAATTGGTATCATAGATGGTGATAGTTAGCTGTCAAACCTGTAAAATAAAATCGCTGAGTATATAGGAATTAAAAAGATGAAGAGAAAGCCCACAAAAATGCTTCCTGCTAGAGATCGTATGTCATCAATACCTGAAAGAGTGTGTATATTAATCATTTTTAATTTCTTAAGACTGTATATATAAAGGAACGATACGAAAAACATTATCCAATATGTATTTTTGAGAGATCTTGAAGTGATCAAATGACAGTCTATTGTAGTCTAGTCAGATAACTTCTTTCCAATGAATTATCATGTGTTTTTACCATTGACAGTAGCATCACTGTTATTATATTCCGGATACAATGTCAATAACTTAAATCGCATAGCGTCATCATCACCTCGAGCACACAAATTCGATATCTGCAAATCATAAAAGTTGGCAAACGAATATTTACCATTTAAAGGTATTTTTTGTTTAAAAAATAGTCGGCAGAGTCATATCCCTGAGTAAAATTGCTGAGAAACGCAAAGCCGGATAAAACATGCGAAAAGCTAAAAATCATAAACCGTCTGTGTGTGCCCTTTCTTACAAAATAAACAAGTGTTTCTTACACGGTCTATATCTATTTTTGAGTTTGGCAGATCAATTCAGATATGAAATTTGTTTTCACCAACGTCGAGGACGTCAGTACTAAAAAGGTTTATAGATTTTTTGCAGAGTAAAAACTCGGAAACCAGTAAACAATAAATGTAGTAATGATTGAACATTATTTATATCACAGTATTTATATCAGGACATTTGCATATTCATTATGATGCATCTCTATTTAAACTGATCGAACTGATCATATATGATATGTTGATGATATCATTCTAAAAATACAATCTATAGAATAGTCTTACCATCATCGGCGCTGGATAGAGGAATGTCACCGCTAAGAGCAGTATAACTGTTCTAGTGCAAACTTTCGTTGAAAGTATTCGGTAACGATAGTAAAATGAAACACATGTTAGGGCGAACTACAAGATAATAGTACTTCTGTTTTAATGGAGAAATAGCAAAGTAATGTTTTACTTACCGAAGTGAAAAGACAGAAAATTTGACTAGAAACGAGAGCATAACAAAATGTTGATGATACTATTTGACAAGGACCTATTGGCACATAGATTACGGAAGTCCCTATGTTTACAACCCTGAATTGAATCAACTGCATTAGGCCTAATGATAACCGATGAATAACAACCGACTGGATGAGAACTATTTGCGTATTTTGTCTATTCATTAGTACTTGTCTCTCTTATGCATATAGTTATCACCCAGTCTGTTCTTTTTCATCGAAACCTAGTGCCGAATCAACATATATTTCTGATTATTTTTTCCAAATTTTAAACCAAACCTTTGCATTTGCAAGAAGCTAAATGTAGAACCCAGCAACTCGCTTAAAATCGATCCATATTGTAGAATATTGTAATTTCCCATCGATGAAGGAGAATAAAAGAGCATAGCAATAATTAAGATGAGATTAAGAGCAATTGATGGTAAGTCCACGATTGCGTGGAAGACTTGAACATATGTAGTGATCTCCATAGTTGTTGATTAGAATGAATTGTTTGAGCGTTCTTAATTCAAGAAATTGTAATGAGACGCATATCATTTTGAATGCGGATATTGTAAGAGGAAAGGGATATGAGAGAGGCCAGATAACTAGGGAACGAGATCAAAAGTGGTAAATTGTGTCAGTTTCCGCTATAATTTAGTTATAATAGTTGCTGATTAGAAAGTGGACGTTCGTGATGTACGCAATGTATAAAAAGAGGAGAGCGTTTTTCTGATTATCTTTTCTTTTGAATAGAGCATAATAAGATACAATCTGTCGATCGAACATTATTGCTAAATGTGAGTTTGCTACGACAAAAACAGTTTTATGTAATAATGTTACGTTCATTTTATCTCGAATAAATGGAAGAAATTGCTCATACCCATAGACGGTCAACGGTCAACGGAAACTAGTGACGAATCCGCAAGTATCTATGTTTTTTTGAAAATGCAAATGGATTTTGTTGCATTTTCTGTATGAAACTGTATGAAATGGATCTTATCTTCAATTCTATTCTTAAGTTGAGTCTACGTTGCATACTTTCATGTATATGATATGTATAATTTCACGTCAAATCTATGAACAATCTGATCCGTTAGATAATGCAAAGGTCGAAGAAAAACCGGGAAAATGGAACGAGGAAGTTTATAGATCAATCTGGTACCAAAAACATGAGTGTACGTACGTATCTATTTGACAAATTTTGCAATGTTGTGAGGGACAATAGTAGGTATATATGAAGATTGGGACGCGAGTAACTCTGTAATACAATTAAGATGAAACTATTCTCACTTCTTCTTCTTCTACTTATCGTATTGTGAATATCTTATATACTTTTCTAACTACATTTTATTTGTTTGTATTTTGACAATATTGATTTGATCTCTTTTCAGATGTTCTACATTTTCGCTTCCATTGACAGATCAATCCAATATTGTGTATCGTATGAAGAGAGTAGTTGTTGTTAGAAGACCCGTTGTGGTTGTTAGAGGATGATAATAAACACATTTATTTAATGTGTTAAAATGATTTATTATAAATGAATACTACATAAATAATTAAAATTGATTGTTAATCGAAAGAAAGTATTATGAAAAGTAAAGTAAAGTTCGGGTTACATTGTACGGTTGAGTGGTCTCCAATCTAATAGCAGAGGTTTCAAGAGGTCGTGATCAAACTGTCCCCGAATCTAGACAACCACTGTGCTATCCCAAACACACATGATAGTCATGCCTATGAAGTCAACAGAGGTCTAGAGTCATTCAAATGGTTTACCATGTGTCAAATTACAATTTATCGATCAATGTTACCTGTCTAGATCAACTAAGTATTATATTGACAGATCGAATATAGACCAAATGTAACGTACAAATTTGCAGATCAATATGATATCAAAACATGAGTGCGGTCAAAAGAATGGAACATCGTGTTTTTTGAGTGTAACTTTTTTGGCCACACACAATGTGTTTGCCACGTTTTTTTATTGTTGTCAGAGATATAAATGAAGATGTGAAACAATTGAAATATATCATTTGTGTGATACAATTGAGATGAGAATTGTGACTCTTCTTTTTCTCCTTCTAGTCGCATTGTGAGTTTCCTATATGTACACTCTCTTTCCATTTAATTACGATGTTCTTATCGATTTCTTTTTCCAGATGTTCTACAGTTTCGCTTCCATTGACAGATCAATCCAATATTGTCGATCGTATAAAGAGAGTAGTCGTTGTTAGAAGGCCTGCTGTTGTTGTTGTCAGAAGACCCGTTGTCGTTGTTAGGGGATGATAATAAACATTTTATTTAGTATATTAAATTGTTATTATTGCATAATAAAGTAATATAAGAGTAAAGTATAGTTCGGGTTACATTGTATCGCTGACAATGCGTAGCAGTGTTAGTGCCTCCAATCTAATGGCAGAGATCAAGATCATGTTCTGAGATCATCAGTAGCCAGCGATAGTGCTCAAACTGCGTATGTAGTTCAAACTGTGAGTGAATATTAAAAAACGTTCATATCAAAGGAGCTATCCGACCCATTCAATATGTTCACACCTATGCAGTCAACAGAGGTCTAGATTGATTGCAATGGTTTTTTTTCAAATTACAATTCGTTGAACAGTTTGATCTGTCCAGAGCATTCAGTCATGGCTCGTTAAAAAAAATTGTGGAAAACCGAAATCGGCGACTTTCCACCCTTTAAAAAGTAGCCGGAAAGTCGAAAATGTAAACACGAAATTTGAATTTTGCTCAAGCAAAGAAGTGCGGGAATTCAAATTCCGACTTTCCGACAACGAATTTTCGCGGTTTTAAATATTAAGCAAAGCCGAAATTGCATTTGTTTCGCGAGTAGGAAGTTGAATTTCAATTTTAACTGCTCGGAATTTTAAATCCCGCACCCCTTGCGGGCGCGCCAATTTAAATATCGTGTTTCGACTTTACGGGTACTTTTTTAAAGGGTGGAAAGTCGCCGATTTCGGTTTTCTACAATTTTTTGAGCCACATTATTGACAGATCGAATAGAGATCAAGGAAATGCAACGACGAAGTTTTGTAGATCAATCTGATACAAAACATGAGCGAATATACATGTTTTTGTCAAATTTTGTATTGTTGTCAGATATCAATATAAATGAAGATGTGAAACAATAGAAATATAACATTTGTGTATCACAATTGAGATGAGAATAGTGGCTCTTCTTTTTCTTCTTCTAGTCGCATTGTGAGTTTCCTGTACACTTTTTTAAAATCAATTTATATTTCTTTTTATCGATTTCATTTTTTAGATGTTCATCAGTATCTCTTCCGTTGACAGATCATTTAAATATTGCCAATCGTGCAAAGAGAGCAGTTGTTGTTGTTAAAAAGCCTACTGTTGTCGTTACTAATGGATGAAAATAAGCATCTTAGCATACTAATATTGTACATATACCAATATTTCATTCACTTCATCCATTTATATTGTATTAGTAAAGTGCCTTATCGACATGGAACAGTGCATCGTGAAGGACGGCAACTTGATAATCAACACTTAATTATTAAAATGATTTGCGAAAAAAAGTCATGAAAATTTCTTCAATGAGCGATATAAAGCAGAATAATACATGAAAATTGTTCCTTATTGATGTGCACATATAACTATTTATTCACCAAAATATTTTTATTATACTATGTCCTTCTACCGTAGTCTAAACTCGTCACCATCTCATCCATTTCTCTTTCCCTAACCTCTCCATGCTTCTAAGACGACCTCGCAATAGAGCGCTTCACACGACGTTCAGGAACTGTCCATTGGTTCTGAAGATTCACATTTTATATTAAAGGTCGTAGGTCGGCTATAATGAATATAGCAAACGTTCAGTAGACCTTGATACAGTCAGCGATGCATCGTTCGTTAGAATACTCAGCTGGAAGAATGACACTTTTTATTGTGTTATACAAAGTATCGCATCTATAATAGATGGATGGCACCTATAATAGATGGATAAAGATGGATGGCACCACTTCAGAACAAGGTGCCAGAACACTGGGTAAGTCCAAAAAGACATGAAAATGAAATAAACACAAAGGAAAGGACGTTTATATTAGACATTTATACCATTATTTTGGGCTGGTACACTATTCTGAAGTACTATGGATAAGGGGCGGAGCCAAAATATATTTTTATGCTTACCTTGTCTTACAAATCACTGAATGCGGATCGTGAGCGACGGCCAATGGAATGAGAAGAACAAGGAGAGAAAGGAGAAACAACCGCATTGATGAATGAGAAAATGATTGAATGAAGTGAAGAATGAATAGATTAATGTGTAATGTGTAGAATAGATTAATATTGCGTGAAGTAGACGTTATTACAATGCAAATTAACAAATTCTTGATTTATTTGTTTATTGGTTAAAGATAAATCTAACAAGGGAAATACTAAATATAACCATATGTTCACTCTGAAGGAATAAAGATGTTCTTCAGTGAGCTACAGATTGAAAGTGTAGTTTGATCAGACGAGATAGTATAGAGACATGAGAGAGTGCAGAGAGTATAGGGTAAAGGACGCTTACATTGGTCTGACCTCACTCGCTTTCATCAATCCAACAATGGATAGTCTATTCCCTATCCCACTGTTTGTCTCATTTCATCTTTTGATTATAATCATCTTTGAAATTTTGTTTTATAAAGATCGATTCCGTTTTTATAATTATTTTCCTATCACCTTTTCCAACAGTGCATGTTCCATTCCGTTCTCTCGAGTAATTCAAAATTAGAAGTTTACTTAAAAAGGTGTTTCAACATTTTGACTTGAAGGCACGCCCGAGCTAATTTGATTCTCTGCTCTTGCCACACTCACTGCAGATAAATATTTATTTGTCAGTGGAGATCATTGCGAGAAGGGAGTTTCAAATTAGTTCGGAGTGTGCCTTTAAACCTTATGTGTCGTACTCAAAACGTATTATACCATATTCGTTCAGATCTCACTGTCCTTCACTAACCAATGAACGATGGACCTCAGTCAGGAAGCTCACTCTGTCCATGTTCTTGCTCATTCCGAAGTCGAATCAACCTCACAATGTTACGACTCGAAACCTTCTCATTGTCAGATAAGTTTGTTTTCCTTTCATAAAAATGCACAAAGGGTACGCTATCCTGACCGCAAATGATCTTATTGTTAGGGGTAGGCTGTATTACTGAACTACAATAAAGAAGTGAGCTTAATCCAGATCTCGAAAAGACATGATTTTTCTCTATCGCTCGAAAAAGTAATGGGCACTGAAGCTATATAACGAACAATAAGTTAGCTGAAACATTACATCATTTGGTATAGCGTAAATATGCGATAGTTTATTGCATAGAAAAACAAAATTTTAGTGGGTCTAGTTTTTCCAAATGGAATCTACCATACTCTTTCTGTTATTTAATCTGAATCTTCTCATAGCAATCAATATCCATTTATCAGTGATAGCAATCTATTGATTGTAATGGATATAATTTATTATAGATCCATCGATCGATTCGTGATTTCTCCTCTAATCCTTCAATCTCGACTTGGATCTCCTTCGACCATTCAACTACATCTATGACGTTTCAACAAATCTTCCCGAGATGTTTATTCGCTCCCTCCACTAAGGACGACTTCTTTACATTGTGGTCTCGGACCAGACTCAGATACGTTTCCTTTAAGAGTAAACAATGCAATAGTTCATACTCCCTTTAATGAAAGATTCTTTCCTTTGATCTTAACCGATTACATTTAGATTCTTCGATCATTCAATGTTCCTATGCCACGACTTTCGCGTTGTGAAATGATCTCCTTGCTTAACTCCTCGCTCTCCGTTATCCGACATCATCCTGAACTCATCCTACGAATTCCTTTCTGCTAGAAAGTTATCCTCATACTGTCTATGAATAAATTTTTTGGGGTGTTATGGTGTGATTTGAATGTCATTTATGGTGTCCTTCCCCGCGCAGTCAAATAGGCGGAGCTTAAATCTCTATATATAGTTAGCCTCTTAAAGCACACACGCTCAGTATATTACAACCATTCAATCTGAGCACTAATGGGGACCCATGGTCAAGTGGATAAGGGGTTAGACCAGAACAACAAGGGTTGCTCGGCGAGAGAGGTTCAATACCCAAGCCGATCAGCAAAAGATTCTCTCTACTCTACCAACCATTTTGCACTATTTGATACATACAGTAATTGCCTCTCCCTACGCTTTTCCCATTGCTCCGCACAGGTCCATATATTTGAATACTTGTCGTGAAATGACTTTTTTTCAATTTAGTTTAATCTTTTTTTACACTTTTTCTATTACTATTTCCCTAATAATTCTTTCCTATTTTGACTTGTTTATAAAATTATTTATTCCGATCACTGACCGCTCTCTGTCGCTCCGTATCGGAATACTTCTCTTGTTAAAACATTGAGTCCTTCAGTATATTTCATTTCGTTAACCTTATTTTGCATTTCGATAGCTGACAAAAATGTCATTAAGGTTCTAGAAGAATTTACAATAGCGGAAAAAAATCTTCTTCCACAAAAGTGTTATATTTGACACTTTTTGAGCTCAAATATAACACTTTTCAGGTCTTATGCTCCGTGGATAACACTTATTTCTCTGTGTGTTGGTGTTTTTCAGCATCAGAGTCGGTTTACCTTGGTCTTAGCGAGTAAGAAGAATCCAAAAAGAGTACAGAGACGAAGCAACCCCTTGTTCAAACATCGTGCGTCCGTGGTGCACAAGCAGAAATATTCAGAAATAGTTTGTTCTAGCAAACATGAGTGCAATCTATTTTGGTTTACCAATTAGAGTGTTCTAGTAAAGGCTAAGTCTTAGTATCTTCAAAATACTTATTCCCAGTTGGTCAAATATTTAATCATTTACGCCCACTGCAACTGCATCGCACAGAAAAAATAGTAGTCCATCTAGAACTAATATTTGAATATTTTACTTCTAATTACGCATAAAAGATTGCTCGATATAGTTTTATATTGTCATATCTTTCTTTCTCTAGCACTCTGCCATTGTAGTCCTGTGAAATTATAATAATGGTCGAGACATTTTAATGCGAATTTGATCACGTTTCTCGCTTTCTTCGCTACTTTACAAATATATTTTCTCATTATATTTTTCACGTTTTTTCAGCGACAAGTATACTTAAAATGCACTGAAATTTTTAAAATTCAATTCATGGTGTATTATCTATTTCTTTTATCGTGTTTATAACTCGATAGGCCGGAACAAATCAATTTCAACATCCATAATATCTCATTCTTCCGCCGAAATCAGCCACATCACCACAGTTTATCACGCAATAAAATCGTTTCCCTTCGATATATTCGATCTTCTCTTTGACATTTGACTGTTCCTAGGATGCAACTACCAATTCTTCTTCTGTTCCTGCTAGGAGCCACAGTGTACGGTATCTTTTGATAATTGATTTTCAATACATGTTATTGATTTTTGTAAATGTAATATTTTAGAACAATTGCCGATAATGCCGGTTCGAATCAGAACATTCGTAAGTCGATCGATTTTTATGAAATTTTATTGATTTTTGAAAACAAAATTTTTGAAGACAAAATTTATGGTCTACCCAGACTGAGCAAATGTAGGCTAGAGAAGTTTAATATCACGCGCGTCACTGAAGAATCGAGTAAAATCGGAGGGGGTGGGGGGGGGGTGGTTGGCACATTTTTTGGCCACCACATATTATTGCATTTTTCGGTAGTCATCTGCTCATTTTCGATTTTTTCAATGTGCGACAGTTCATTCGAACCTTATGCGACATGCGTGATATATTGTTAAAGAAGGAGACCCTCGAGTTTTTTCGTGACTTAACAGTCCAAGCAGAACTATTGATCACTTCTCCCTGAATGCAAAAATTATTTTCCCATAATTATAGAATACAATACCCTAACAAGGGAAGTCTTTTATGTCTCAGTGAGACTTTTGAACGAGACTATTTTTCCTCGATAGGTATAGGTAATATATGGATGGAACGAAAAAATTAGATGCAGCCATGCACTTTCAGATTTTATATAATTAATTGAAGTTTGTGAAAAAAATTCTTCATTTTTTGAAGAAAAAACACACTATGTAGGCGACAAGAAGTGTATGAAACAAGGCATTCCTCATAGAACATTGACAACATGGCGGCGTGGTGTAGTGGTAGTATGTACTCTTCTAGATCAGGATGTGGTTGGTTCGAGTACACCTATAGACATTTTACTTTTGCTCATTTTTATCAGCTTCGGACTTGTACTTTCGATCGAAAAAAAATTTAAAATTTTTTTTTCATTTTATTCTCTACTTTTCGTGCACTTTTCTCCTATTCCGTTAACTTTTTCATTATTTCCGATATATTTAGCATCTAATATCTTATACGAATTTTTTTCAACATGGCAAATTATTAAATTTATACATGCCAAATAGTATTTCAACAAAAATGGTAGCTGCCAAAAAAACAATTCCAGCAAAATCGACGATCACATATCGAACATTTGATCAAAGAAAACTTGGGACAGGGTTTCTCACAGATTACAACAAGATCTTTGGGGTAAACATCTTCATGCTTGGACCGGAGTGAGAAAAGGAGTGGGAATATGGTATATCCAGATATATCCAGACTTGGCAAAGGCATATTTGTGAGATACATGGAAAAGAGGGGATTTGATCTGGTGGTAGATAAGAGATGTCATCTTGAGCACGCCCAAACGTTTTGAAAGTAGAGAATAAAATGAAAAAAAAATTTTAAATTTTTTTCGATCGAAAGTACAAGTCCGAAGCTGATAAAAATGAGCAAAAGTAAAATGTCTATAGGTGTACTCGAACCAACCACATCCTGATCTAGAAGAGCACATACTACCACTACACCACGCCGCCATGTTGTCAATGTTCTATGAGGAATGCCTTGTTTCATACACTTCTTGTCGCCTACATAGTGTGTTTTTTCTTCAAAAAATGAAGAATTTTTTTCACAAACTTCAATTAATTATATAAAATCTGAAAGTGCATGGCTGCATCTAATTTTTTCGTTCCATCCATATATTACCTATACCTATCGAGGAAAAATAGTCTCGTTCAAAAGTCTCACTGAGACATAAAAGACTTCCCTTGTAAGCTGAAAATTTATTGCAGCACCGCGATTTTTTTGAATTTGAAAGAGAAATATGTAGAAAACGTATCCCGTGCAGTGCTTGTCAGTGGTTAGTTTTTTACAAGCTGCTTTTTACAAGCGCTGGATAATAACCACTGACATGTGACCTGCATACTTTGTCAATCTCTCCAATTTAGTCGAGAACATAATGCCACATCGGTTTCCCACGTGTTCTTTGTGATAGTAGTGCACCCGAAATCTCCTAGCTCTCCATTCGTGAATACAAATTGAGTACTACGCGACATGAACGTTGACAAACCGTTAGTCGATAGAGATGGCATCACAACTGTAGAAGTGCTCTAGTGACGTCACGTTTGTCGACGAACGGTTTTCCACTGTTGGTGGATACGATTTCTGGCGACACTGATCACACTTCTTTAATCTACTAGAGAGTCTAGAGTGTTTACATTTAGTCGGATATTACTTACAATAATTGTAGATTTTATCAGGCGATATCAGTAATGCGTCGTTACATTTGCCTTACGCACGCGTCGGCGTAGATTTTGGAGTGTGTTGGGTCGGAGTGTGTCGAAAACCGTGATTGTCATCAGGGTTGGCTACCGTAACCTACAGAATTTTATACCTCGATAATCAGATAATATGATAATCAGGGTTTTCCAGTTGGGACCCAACACACTCCAAAATTTAGTCCGACGCATGCGTAAGGCAAATGTAACGACGTATAACCTTTTTTTCAAAAACCAAAAAAATTAAAATCGATCTTTATTTAATTACAGGAGTCGAAGAGCCTCCAAAAAAGTACGTTCTTCCGGATCTTAGCGCCTTTATCCGTCCCAAACGTAAGATAATTTATTAAAATAAATTTACAGTTAATCGCCATTTATTAAGATTAGCTAAGAATTAGATTAAGCAATTTTGAAGCGATTAAATTAAATTAAACTTTATTTGTAAATTATTCATTTTCATTTTTAGGTCTATCCAATGTCGACAAACGTATTCGTGAGTTTTTTTCTGCATTAACTAAATTATTTTCATGCAAATTATTAAGTTCGATTTTTCGATACGTATTTTAACAGGTATTCAAGAGCCAATGAAGCAATACGATCTTCCCAACCTTTCCGGACTATTTCCCGGTCTTCAAGCCAACGCTGAATGACTCTTTCCAGAGTCATAATGTATTTATTCACCCGTAATTTCGCATTTGTTCGAATCAATAAATGAGAGAAATCAATAAGATTATCGATTGATAATCAACGAATAAAGCCGATTCTCTTGAAGAAATTGTTGACACCCGCGATTGCTCGATCAATACTGGTCTCTTCGTGTACTGCTACTCCAGTGATGGGCTGCTTACAGCCTGAATGGCCGTGTGAGGAGACCTGAAGGAGAGTACGGTAGACGAGGTTTATCAATCTTGGCACACTTACAAATTTCATCGTATCAAATTTCATTGTAATAATGTTCTATTGAAAAAAATTATTAAATAAAATGGTCAAACCTTGACACCAAAGTATTCTCGATGTTCCCCAACGGATATTCCAACATCATCTAATCGATATTTCAATTTATCCGAACAGGCGAAATCTTCATTCCTAGGCTCGCCCTCGCAAACTTTGTATGATCCCCTGCCCGGAATCATACTGTAGCGGTACCTGAAGCTGCCGGTTGAGATTATGGTATCTTCCGGTTGGGACCTACCACACTTCGGTACCGTGATGGTACGATCCGTTGGCGTTGTTGGTATCACATGGACTGACGTTGTTGATGGTAACTTCCGGGTTCTTCGTGCAAGCCGGGAGATGGGGAACGACGTCATAACCGTTGATGATACGATAACTAAAGATTACGGTAGATATTCAATTATAGATTATTGTGCCGGTTAATATAAGATCAATTTACGTGGAACTGTGGTAGATCAATTATTGATTAACATGAGCAAAGAGCGTCTATTGATTGGTGAAAGATAATGGTAGATAATAGAACAATAAACCATTACTTCTCACCTTTCCGGAATTATTTGATCGAAAGATCGAGCAAAGTGCAGCGACCCAACGCGTGGTTCACCATACGTATATAGTCGCACTTGGTGTGATTGACGGAAGCCTGGAATACACCGTATACAAGCGAGATTTACGAATTTAAAAATATCGATTAATCTAACAATGAGATTAACTAAATCAAGGCTTATTGCATTAGTAAGAGTTTAAATCTTTCATATGATCTAAAGATACCCTGTTTGACGGTCCTGGCTGCGGCCAATGCAGCTAGTGCTCCACCGAGAGAATGTCCAGTAAACGAGATACGGTAGTTCTGCAATTATTGATTATTCAAAAATCAATTTCTCGATTTTACAGTACCCTATATTTGGGGTCCTTGAGGTACTCTTCGACACCCGACCACGTTCCGAGATGAGCAGTGATGAAATATCGATTGACCTGATTGAATCAATAAATCAATAATGGGAAATCGATAACTCAAACTGTACGTCGCCCATGCCGAAGAAGTCGACTGCTGGAGTTAGAGACTGCCATCCTTCTACGAACAACTGAGTCTGGAAGAGAGATCAACGATCAAACATTAAAAATCAAAGATCAAAGATCAAACTACCTTTGATGTGGTTCCTCTAAATGCTATCACCGCCTCTTGCTCGATCTCGGAATGCGTGATGAAGTAGGCACAACTATGGGAGAGGATATCGCACACCTGAGACAATGAATGATTGTCTTTATGGATAAACAAACGATCGATAATTTAGAATCAACTAAGACATTTATTTGTGCATTAGATATTGGTATGACGTGCAATAACGGAGTTGTCAGGACGAATGTAAAACTATTCAAAAAAGTGTTTCGGATCACCAACTTTATCGATTAATATCAATCGAAATAACGATTTGCAATTGGATGTTGACAATTGAAATCAGCATGGTCGTATTAGCTAATAACCAAATTTTGGAAAAATCTGCGTGCCAAACCTATTTCGATCTTCTCAGAAAGCCTCTCTTATGAATTACATCAAATGGTTCATTTGTTCACTATGAAATCGATAATTGTTTGTGTTGAACACTAGATACTCGACAATTTCACATACAGTACAGCAGATTCCCACAGTTAAAATGCGGTACGCGGGGTGATCCCGGGTGATTCCTCATATCCCATCGAATTATTACTCTGTGAATATTGAATATCAGGTATCGAAGTTATTTTTGTTGTATTACTCTGAGTCTGAACTATTTTATCACATAAAGTTTAGATTTTTAAAAAATAAATAGCTTGATAAATTAAATAATACTGCAAATTACAGTATGACTCGATTAGGGCTGCTATGCAGTGTGGCGAATCGTAGGACGCCTTTTTTTCTTATTTTTGCGTGTTTTTGAACGTTTTTCTTTGTTCATTTCATTTATTCCGACTTAATTTTGTATTGTGTGCATGCGCACAGCAACCAATCAGAAAGATAAGCCTTTTAGTCAGGGCAACATGCTTTCGTTTTAAAAAACTCAACCAGAAGTGCGCAGCATGCCCTCTCCACTATCAACCGCAAACATGTATTGTGCGCATGCGCACAATACAAAATTAAGTCGGAATAAATGAAATGAGCAAAGAAAAACGGTTAAAAACACGCAAAAATAAGAGAGAAAAATTATCACGATTCGCCACACTGCATAGCAGCCCGAATCGAGTCATACTGTAACTTGCAGTATTATTTAATTTATCAAGCTATTTATTTTTTTTTTTAATTCCAAACTTTATGTGTTAAAATAGTTCAAACACAGAGCAACACAACAAAAATAATTTCGAAACCTGATATTCAATATTCACAGAGTAATAATTCGATGGGATATGAGGAGTCACCCGGGGTCACCCCGCGTACAGCATTTTAACTGGGGGAATCTGCTGTACTATATTGATCATAATATCATTGATCAATATAAATGAATATTTTTTATTGTATAAAGAAAATGTGAATACCTGATCGGAACTGAAATAGAGGGTCCACTTTTGATCGGTTGGATGAATCCTGTAATGCCATGTTTCGATAGGTTTCAAGGATATGTCAAAGAGCTGTTTATTTACAAATAACCGATGACTTAAGAATTCTGTTTATGATAGCAAATAATATATCAATGGAATATAGTTTTGAAATTCATGCTGACTATCAGCAAAGGCATTTTCTTATTCATAAAATATGTGAAATATAATAATGATCTAAAATAAGCAAAACAAATGAATGAAATGAGCTTACTTATTGACGCAATTGTCGATCCTTTCACCATAGGCAGCTGCTGATAGATGAAATAGACGAATTGCTTGATTCTCATCGTAATTATGAGAATATACAAAAGTGGCAAGGAACAAGAGATCAAAGATCAACATTGACCTGAAAGTACGGTACAAGAGACTACGGTATGAGACATGAGTATAGTATAAACCAGATCAATCGATAAGTTAGAGAAAGTGGAACAGTCAGATTGAGCCATGAGAGGGATGAGAGAGGAGAAAAACTAGAGTTGTGCGAGCACAGGAACGCAATGTACCGGCTATTCCAATTACCTCACTCATATAAAGGGCCACTATAGATCAATGGTTGTTACTGCTTACATTAAGTCAGCTATGGTCAAGGTTGTTCTGGTTGAATAAGATAGCCCTAGGTTTATATTTTCCGATATCCTGAAAATATGTCGATTTGCCGAATGATTTTCCCGGATAATGATGGTGTCTGGTGTCTTGTGAGTCACCAACTCTTACAGTATTATTATGTGACAAGTAACTATTCCTGTCTCCCATAGATATATCTTATCGAACCGGAAATGACCCTGATTGTGAGTTCCATTGAAACAATAGTTGATCATCCCAATGCCTCATTACGAGTCGATCCGGTTCCTGCCAAGGATGAGGGCAATTAAGATGAGCACTAGGGTGGCGAGAATGGCTCTTGACTCACCGTTCCCACTGGCACTTTCTTGCGGTTTACCGAGAGAGGCGCATTTACGACCTCTCTCTCGTTGACTCACTAATAATAAGGCCAAGAGATTGCGGTCGAATCAAAAAAATGATTCAGTCGTGACTCTTTTGCATTTTAGGGGATGTAAGTGGTCAAAATATGCAAATCTGAATATTTTTTGTAATCTACATGCTAAGGGCTATTGAAAGAGCGAAAGAGCATGTACATTTGCCTGACAAAAAACATTTCAAAATTTCGTCGATTTCTCATGTTATTATGTTATTATTGTTATAATTATTGTTATAATTATATCCATAAATATCTTTATGATCAATCTATCACTTGTCCCCCTGTATCTCTCAATCTATCACTCTCTTCCTTTCCCTCTCCCTCTCCTTCCATGACCCTTAAGACGGAAGGCGGCATCTATAAAGAGTTTTAGGGACACAGCCTTTAGAGACACGTATTGATCTCTTATGATCAATATGGGGCAGAGCACGGCTATCTGATTGAGCGATTAGGAAACGTCGTCCATCTTGTAACTCATGAACGACAACTTTTCTGAAGATGGTGCTTCGGCCATAGCTAGATGTTCAACAGATCTAGGGAATTATAGCACCAATTTTTGAAATTTAACAGATTTCCCGAGATATGCGAAAAGGAAATTTCGCTAATAAGCCGATCAGATCGCTGTGCGGAGTTGATCAACACATAAGAAGCTAGGTGTTGGCGTCTCGATTAGTTAACTATATACAACAGTATCATCATGGTCTCTCCAATCAACTACATCGGAGAGCGTGCTCGCGAGATTTCCTACAAGCCTCCTCCTCTCCTCGTCCTTCAGACCGAATATATTAATATTGTTCCCGGTGACCCCGATGTCGAAATTACCCATGGCTACGCTACCGATGAGAGTGAATTCAATGAATCTTGAATACTGAGTTATCTTCATTTTATTGATGGTATGTTTTTTAGAATTTTAAATGTTTGAAAGTATTTTATGTGCATATTATATCATATTAACATAATTCTCATCCCAATTGCTAACAAGGGAAGCACCAGTTGCGACGGAACCAATTCTGTAAGGGACCCATATGGGCAGTTAGGGTTGAGGGGGGGACCGACAAAATTGTTTTCAAAAGCTGCTTGGCGGACCTATAAATCGATAATATCGATCGAAATGCGCGCGCCGCCAAAATACCCTACGAGATGCAACGTAGCGCGTGTAACGACATCGGCGGCTCAACAGGTAAGGCATCTCACTAGTACCCCCTCCCCCCTTGTTCGATTCCCGTCCCTTTCACTATTCTTTTGCTGATTTTTACAAACTTCCTCAACTTCATTTTCATTGTTTTTTCATCATTTCAGAGCTTTATCATTCGAATAGAATACGGTGAATCTAGTTCAGCTAGTTAAAATGAGCAACATTCGTCGTCTATCGTCCCTCTCTCTCTCCGCACTCCAATCTTCCCGAACATCAGGATCTCCAACAGATAAGTGATTTATAGCTTTATTATTGTTATTGTCACTCATTTAAAACAATTTATCACTGATTAACAACATCCTCGGCTCTCTCGTCTTTACTACAACCTTCATTTCCCCGCTCTCGGCCCTCTCATCATCAGTAGTCAGTCGACACAATGGATTATGACATAGTCTGTGGTAAAAATGTTGCGCTTGGAGTCGCGCTCAAGATGGGAGCAATCTCTTCATCCGTCTTCACCGCAGACTCTCTGAACCAGTCGGAGAAGATGTGGGTGAAAAGACTCACTTTGTTTATTCGCTCTGCAGAGCTCGGAGAAATTCGGGTGGAGGATAGACATGAGATGGTAATGGATGACGAAGATGTGGAGGACTCTGATCTCGACTGGGATTTCGAGTCGGACGGAGAGGAAGATGATTCAATGACAGGGAACTCCACCAAAATTACAAGAGAAAAGGTAGGCATTGCTTGATTCCCTGCCCCCAAGGCCTACATATTCGGAAAAGGCAGCGATGGCCCATGTCAATGCACAGAAGAAGGGTGTACACTTTGCCCAAAGTGTGAGAAGCCGTTCTGCTTCGAATGTTTCTGGGAGAACTTGCACCAATGCTGATTATTTTTATGTAGTTTCCCATGTGTATTTCTTCTTTCACCGTATTCTATTCGAATGATAAAGCTCTGAAATGATGAAAAAACAATGAAAATGAAGTTGAGGAAGTTTGTAAAAATCAGCAAAAGAATAGTGAAAGGGACGGGAATCGAACAAGGGGGGAGGGGGGTACTAGTGAGATGCCTTACCTGTTGAGCCACCGATGTCGTTACACGCACTACGTTGCATCTCGTAGGGTATTTTGGCGGCGCGCGCATTTCGATCGATATTATCGATTTATAGGTCCGCCAAGCAGCTTTTGAAAACAATTTTGTCGGTCCCCCCCTCAACCCTAACTACCCATATGGGTCCCTTACAGAATTGGTTCCGTCGCAACTGGTGCTTCCCTTGTAAAAGTAAAGAAATGTAAAGGAATTATGGTAATGCGATAAATACATGAGAAATCGACGAAATTTTAAAATGTTCTTTGACAGGCGAATTTATACTCTTTCAATAGCCCTTGTCATGTAGATTACAAAAATATTCAGATTTGCATATATTGACCACTTTCATCCGCTAAAATGCAAAAGAGTCACGACGGAATCATTTTTTTTTATTCGACCGTGACCTCTGAGCAAGGCAGCCAGGGGGAATGGGTGAGTAGCTAGAGAGATGACTCACCAATTGGAGAGAGAGAGAATAGGTGAGTCAAGAGTTATTCTCGCCGCCCTAATGAGCACGTGTATCAGGGGGCATAGCTCAGTGGTAGAGCGCTCGCTTAGCATGCGAGAGGGCTGGGGTTCAATTCCCCATGCCTCCAGAATCTTTTGCCGTTAATTTTATGAAATGTACTTTTATAGAAATTAACTCACAAGGGAACTATTTAACCTTACCACAAAATTCTCTAATTTTGACACCCTGGTGTGAATCTACCTGGAATAAGGTTTTTAAAAAGTTGGGTCAAAATTTCCACATTCGCGTTTTAAAGCTTGTTTCGGGACTCTGAAAAGAGCATTTTTAAGCCTTTTTGGGCCTCTTTGGACATTGCTTTGCCTTTTTGGCCCTCTTTGGGTCTTCTTTTTGTGTATTTATGGCCATTTTTGAACAATTTTATCTTTCTGCATCTATCCAGTGCATATTCAGAGGCCCGAAAAAGGACTTAAAACGCGAATGTGGAACTTTTGATCTAACTCTTTAGAAACCTTTTCCACGTAGATTTACGCCAGGGTATCAAAATTAGAGAATTTTGTGGTAAGGTTAAATAGTTCCCTTGTCAGAGAGCAATGGAAAGCACGATAAATCAAATCAGTTACCGTTTTGGCATTTTTTCGGTTTTACTTATTATAATTTGAAACGACAATAGCAAGTCCATGGATATCACTGTTATTACCCACCCACACTTGATATTTCTTACCGTGAACTCTTGTAACTAAGAAGCAAAGAAATCGATGAATACCCTCAACACTTATTATTGTTGTTCTTCAAGGAGGGAGTAAACAGGGTGACATTGGGTTACTTTTATCTTTTATGCTGTGGGTTAGCCTTTTTCTCTGTGTGTACAGCTGATTCATCTCACGTCAATGTGGATCTGATTCCACATCTTCGAGAAACTTGCGAAGCATGCCGGTCCCAATTATCGATCCCATAATCTCCACAACGGAAGAGGCCTGTTCACAGTTCATAGAAGAGGAGCGCACATTGCATACATGACATCTTGATTGGATACTTCAGAATCTTTCTCCTGCGAGCCAGAGAGAAAACATATTGAGTACTACTATGTCAACAACAAAAAATCTCGTTTGTTATCTTGTCTATTTCGAACTTGTGCTTCATGTTTCGTAAATTCGGTTTGGATCAGGGAAATGGTTCGTGATGATAAACATATTTCTCCTATTAGTATTACATATATCTATGATATACTTCTTGTACTCTTTTATTATATTCTGCTTTGTATTCTTGTTTTCATATGAAGTTTTCATAGTGATTGTATAAGATCTGGGAAATTCCCATTGATAAATAGTGCATTACAGGTGCTGTACACAAACTTCATAACTATTTGGAAGTTTTGTTATGATCGAAACGGATACGGATATTGCATTTATCTTTTTTCTATATTATTGTTTTGTATCAAGATAATATGTATTGCAGTGACGTAGACAATCAGTTGAAGATGAATAAGAAATAATGAATCATAAGAGATGGTTTAGTGCCCATGAACAGATGGATTCGTTATACTTTCAAGAATACTTTTTTACTAAATCTATGTCTAAAAAAGATCTAATCTATGTGGTTGTGGAGTAATCATATTGAATTCAATTGAACAAATCGTGATAAACGAAACATGATTAAATGTTCATGAAACATGACTTCTCATATTATTTCTATCCAATTATTATAACAAGTATCTAGTTGCCTTATGACAACTACTCCAATTACACTTCAATTCAGCATGATTCCGTCATATCTCACAAATCATATCATTTTCACACATCTTACTATCTCAAGATTGCCCTTTTTATTCATCAGTTATCAATTATTTAAAAAAAATTGTTACACATTGTTGTAGCGGCCGAAACACAATATGAGTTATCTTATATATTTCCATTATTAGTTAACTTATATATTTCATAAATTTTCATTTAAAGTGCATGCAAACCTATCTGTACATCTATTAATATTATTAATTCAATTGCTCGTTCATTATAGCAAGATGAATTCTGGAATAGATGGAGATACTTCATGTGATATCGTCGACGAATACAATCATTACACTCCACTTCATATCACTCAAATCATTCATGTACTTTCTTATTCCAATGATGCAATTTAATATTTTTATTTTAGATAGTCTTCTCAATTATTGCAATTATCATCGTAGTTAATACAGTTATTCATTATCTAATCAAATCGATATTTGAGAGAGTAGTCAAGGTTATCTTAATATATTTTTTAGTCGAAAGCGCAACTATAACAATGTGAATAAGCGAGCGAATTTATAATGATACGTGACTTTCAAAGTTGCAGTAGTGCATAAAAATTATCGATTTGATTCACTCATAATATTAATTAAAGGAACTTCTCATATGTCTCTATTTCTTTATTATTCTCCATTCTGCTGTCACTATCATTCTGCAGGTTTCACAAATTGTTTATTCCCTATCAATCAATCAATACTATTAAGGGTACGATAACTATTGTACGAATTTCAGTCACAGATCCATGCGAAGCTCAGATTAGCAAGGTTTCAAACGTATTATTATTGATTTAATTAAATATGTTTAGCTCTTCTGCTATTGTCTTCGTATACAAATGGTAATGACCATAACTGCATTTGTTTGTATTCATTTATCGATTACTTCTCATCGTATATTCACAACGTTTTCCAATAATGAATCTCTTCATAAGTGGACAGGAAGAATTATGATTGTCCTCTCCGTAATTTACATATTTAATTTACAAAATATTGATATTGATCACAGTTTGGTTATTCAATATTGACAACAACTCTAGCATATGCGACAGATTCCTTCACTGGTCGTGTTCCTTATTGTACAGGATCAACTGCTGCCAGTCAGCATGTTAGATTGATACTTTAATATTAATAAAATAAGAATATTTTTAGATGAATACTACAAATTTGATAGTGTTAATGGTACTAGATGTAATCAATATCGCCATTAATATATGTCTACTTAAATATAATCAATATCTTCTTAGAAATGAGTTTGTTCTTGTTTACACCTCATATCAATTTGTTCGGAGATCGATGGTTTTGGAATCATAATTTAGGAAACTACGATAAAGTTGAAATGATTCTGGAAAATTTATTTTATAACCGTCGTAATGTCATCGACAAATTAGCATCATATAGAATCTTAATTATGGAAATTAGAGAATAGATAATATCATCTTGAAACCAATCCTATAGAAACGACTTTTTACACCCCGACGAATTAGAACCGTCGATCGCGAACTGATTATTCTGGAAACGACTTTTTACACCCCGACGATTTAGAACCGTCGATCGCGAACTGATTTTTTTTGGAACTATTACCATGCGGAAGGCAACGGTACCCACCACGTGTGCCATATCACTATGAGTTATTGTGAACTACCGTAATCTACCGTAACCCGGTTCGGTGGGTCAAATCAAGTGCGATGGGTCAGATTTCAATAAAACTTGTCGGAATAACCACCACGTGTGCGATATCACTATGAGTTATTGTGAACTACCGTAATCTACCGTAACTCGGTTCGATAGGTCAGATCAAGTGCGATGGGTTAGATTTCAATAAAACTTGTCGGAATAACCACCACGTGTGCGATATCACTATGAGTTATTGTGAACTACCATAATCTACCGTAATCCGGTTCAGTGGTTCAGATCAAGTGCGATGGGTCAGATTTTACTAAAACTTGTCGGAATGGCTACTACGTGTGCGATATCATTATGAGCTATTGTAAACTACCCTAATCTACCGTAACCCGGTTCGGTGAGTCAGGTGAGTCAAAGTGCTATGGGTCAGATTTAAATAAAAATTGTCGGAATAGCCAATACGTGTGCGTGACATGATTACTTAGCTATTGTGAACCTGGAATCTACCGTAACCCGGTTCGGTGGGTCAGATGAAGTGCGACGTGTCAGGATTCACTGAATATTGTCGAAATTGCCGTTATGAAATTTAAAAAAAACACAGGGGTGGTATTCTTTTCGGCTATTCATTTTTTCCTCGTGCGGTTTTTATTACATTTTCTATATTTGTGCTTACCCTCACAGGTGGTTAATTCATTTTCTATATTTCTGCTTGCTCCGAGCGGCGTTGTCTCAACATCTAGATCAACCGACAAGCGAAGGGAAGAGCGGGTGAAATGATGAATAAAAATCGAAATGAATGACAAACAATAGTTTTAGGTACTAGGAAGAGAAACGATGGAGAATGAAAGAAAGTAACACAGCCTAGTGGTTGATTCATAAGTTGTCATGCGAATGGTCGGTGGTTCATGCGCCTCTTAAACTTGTGTCTTTTGCGAAACAAGTGTGATCATTTTCAACACTTCCTAAAATATTTCGGCATGCCGCGAAATATTTCGGCACGCCGAAAATTTCGGCATTGCCGAAATCGACGAAAGAATACCACCCCAGAATTAAAAAAAAATATTTCAATAAAAAATTACACTGATCAAAAGATTTTTTTCAAATAATTTTTTTTGATTTTTTGAAACCCCTTTCCCGCACACCCTGCTGCTCAAATCTGACGCACAATTTAGTGTCCGACCCATTTTAGTGAAATCTGACCCATCGCACTTGATCTGACCCACTGAACAGGGTTACGGTAGATTATGGTAGTTCGCAATAACTCATAGTGATATCGCACACGTGGTGGTTATTCCGACAAGTTTTATTGAAATCTGACCCATCGCACTTGATCTGACCTACCGAACCGGGTTACGGTAGATTACGGTAGTTCACAATAACTCATAGTGATATTGCACATGTGATGGTTATTCCGACAAGATTTAGTAAAATCTGACCCATCGCACTTGATCTGACCCACCGAACCGGGTTACGGTAGATTACGGTAGTTCACAATAACTCATAGTGATATGGCACACGTGGTGGTTATTCCTACAAGTTTTATTGAAATCTGACCCATCGCACTTGATCTGACCTACCAAACCGGGTTACGGTAGATTACGGTAGTTCACAATAACTCATAGTGATATTGCACATGTGATGGTTATTCCGACAAGATTTAGTAAAATCTGACCCATCGCACTTGATCTGACCCACCGAACCGGGTTACGGTAGATTACGGTAGTTCACAATAACTCATAGTGATATGGCACACGTGGTGGGAACCGTTGCCTTCCGCATGGTAATAGTTCCAAAAAAAATCAGTTCGCGATCGACGGTTCTAAATCGTCGGGGTGTAAAAAGTCGTTTCCATAATAATCAGTTCGCGATTGACGGTTCTAAATCGTCGGGGTGCGAAAAGTCGTTTCCAGATTAATCAGTTCGCGATTGACGGTTCTAAATCGTCGGGGTGCGAAAAGTCGTTTCCAGATTAATCAGTTCGCGATCGACGGTTCTAAATCGTTGGGGTGTAAAAAGTCGTTTCCAGAATAATCAGTTCGCGATCGACGGTTCTAAATCGTCGGGGTACAAAAAGTCGTTTTCAGAATAACCAGTTCGCGATCGACGGTTCTAAATCGTCGGGGTGTAAAAAGTCGTTTCCAGAATAATCAGTTCGCGATCGACGGTTCTAAATCGTCGGGGTGTAAAAAGTCGTTTCCAGAATAATCAGTTCGCGATCGACGGTTCTAAATCGTCGGGGTGTAAAAAGTCGTTTCCAGAATAATCAGTTCGCGATCGACGGTTCTAAATCGTCGGGGTGCAAAAAGTCGTTTACGGATGCTCGTTTCCTTCGCGTAGATTACATAACAAAAGGGCACAAATCAATTTTGCTCATTCATCGGTATTCAAATAGTCGGTTATAAAATAAAAGGGTTACAATTTCGCGGTTCTTGAATGAGCAGTATCTAAATTATGATTCCAAAACCATCGATCTCTATTTGTTCTATTGATTTAAGTAAATCATATCAACTCGCAATTACATTTCAACGTCGTCAAAATGTTTATTTCATTCAACAATTTCTCCCGAGTGCACTTTCACATACCATATTCTATTTACTTCAGGGAGGTACATTATTTTATTATTATTATTTCCCTGAACATACTTTTTTTTATAAATTACAGCCGGACTATTCTTGTCTTGGTCTTATCGTGGAAAAGTATCAGACATTGAATTTGTTTCCATCAGTGCATATACCTACGTTAGTCAGATTGATCTTTGATTCTTGATATTTTATCTTTGATCTTTGATCTCTAAAAGATTCCATTCAGTTTATGCCTTACTATTGTGTCATTGGTCCAGCTATTCTATTATTTTTGATGAGAAAAGGGAAGTTACTTCGACGTGCAAATCATCTGAATCTAATGGAAACACTCAATCAAGATAAGAGTAAACGAGTAAGGGATTCATCGAAACAACTGAATACTTCAAGTAAATATCTCATTATAGATGTATTTCGAGAGTTTATTCAATCAGTGGGATGAATGCGCACTACATTTCAATTCTAATAGATGATATTGTTCATCAATATCAATTCTATTCCAGATAATATCAGGGATAAACAAATCACAACAAACGACGTTGATAACTATTTGTACATCATCGAACTATGTATGGAAAGAGTGAAGGAGATATATAGCATATGAACTAAAGAATATGATCTAACTACATATGATCTAAAGAATTGCTCTGAATGAGAATAGAATCTAGATGTAATTTGAAAACAAAAATGAAAATCTGATCAAACGTTCAGTTCATATTAAAATACGATTGAATTTTCACTTGACCGATTGAATTTTTGATTCCAATTGGTATTTTGTCATAGACTGAATGCAATTTCTCAGTTAAAAATTGCAGTAAAAAATTGCATGTTGTTTATGATTGTGTTCACATTCGAAAGCTTTAAAAGCTGAACAAGTTTAGTGAATGTCACGTCCGAGCAAATTATAATAATCTGTCTCTCATTATAATAATCATTAAATAATTTTTTGTCCTGATATGGTATGATAGTGATTGATTGATATCATGGTATTGATAACTGGGCTTCAATTCCCCATGACTCCTGAATCTTTTGCCGTTCAACTATTGGTTGTTGTGCTAGACAACTGTCGGAGTCGATTTGCGGGATGAAAGAATGACGTTAGTGCCTCGAAAGCAGAGAGCTCTAGACAGTCAAAGCGATTTCTTGAGTGCGAGAGAGTATGGGAATCGAGGAGAGTTTAAGAGAACGAGAGAAATGATAAGCGACACCACGTGGTGATAAGGAAACTGATAAGAGAGAGAACAAAGACAAGACAGATGAGATGATTGAGTGTCTATGGGGTGTTAAGGAGATCTTATCACTAGATCATTTACTCACATAGTTCGATTTGTAGTGGTGATCTGTCCAAAAGTTAAGAAGAGAAATGAAAATCAGAGAAAAGGTCAATCTCGCTCCTCTCTTTTTCGTGAAGCACCAATTAATGCTAACTGTGTGTCAGCAATTTAAACACTATTTTACTTTTTAGGAAATGATTTTAATTTAAAAAAAAGAGAGATCAAAACTGTTTTAAGTCTTACTACATTTAAAGCAAAACAAGGTGTTTACACGGAAGTGAGAGAGGTTCTTTAACGGTCAGACGTTCTCTCGTACAAAGAACTGAAAAATACTGGCCAAACATTGTGAGTTTAGAGAGTTTTTGTGTGAGAGTAGATCATGCCATTCTACCTTTATTCATATATTCTATAATATTTATTCATATAATTTATTCATATAATTCACCTTTTTTCTGATATGGCATTATCCTCGAAATTGGGTAAAACTGAGATTTAAAGGTGGTGTCCGAGCAATATTTTTGTGAACAAACTGTGAAGACAGAAAGATATCAAAAGTTATTCTGCATACCTTACATAAATTAGTTTATGCTAATTTAGCTTATTGATCGCTAGAATCATGAATGAATCCGTGCTTGATGTACAGGCAAAGGCGCGAAATTTTGAAAATAGGAAAGTTCAGCTATAGGTTTCTAACCCGCGACGTTACGCTTACTAGTGAGCACTCTTACCACTGCGCTACGTGATTGATGAATGGTTGTGCTAATTTCTTGTATATCACTTGTCCCTTGCATAATAGATATGTTATACATTTGCATGGAAATTCGAGGGCCTCCATCTTTAAATCATTAGCGTCCGCTACAAGAAGTTGGAATTTAGCACAAAATACTTATAAAGCTGTGAAAATGCTGTTTAACTATGAATTCGTTTTCGGTAATTGTATCAACCTATTTATTTTCTTAATCATTCAATCTATCTTCAGATATGGTACGATCAAGATCGAAAACTGAAATCACACAAGTGGCGTCGCATAAAACCGTCAAAACCGTCTCAAACTGTCTATATGAGCAAACAGACCGTGCCCAATTTTCATATGATCTTATCGATTTTATGGGAATTATTTTATTGATTTTAAAGAAGGAGGTCCAGGAGGTTTAGGATGTACTACTGTCATGAAGAACGAACGATGTGAGATTCTGTTCTCTACTAGATTCGAGAGACTGGCAACATAGTATCGCCATTGTCAGTGGTTTTTAGCCGGTGCCAATTCGATCTCCGTTTGATTTTTTTCGTTTTTTTCTATATTCATTTTTTATTCGGATATTCGGAAATTCACACCATTCCCCGGTGCAGCAATGAACTTTCACCTCGCATTACGGTATTCCAGTACAGCCGTAATTGTTTTTGTGTAAGCGGAGATGTGATCTACGGAGATGTACACTTCTGTCTGACCTGTTTAGTCATGAAAAAGAGGAGATCCTTCTTGAACGATTTTGTTTTGTTGCTTCAAATGATTATTGATTTTCATAAACATAGCAATATTTATTATTG
This sequence comes from Parapristionchus giblindavisi, assembly GCA_943737045.1. NCBI lineage: Eukaryota > Metazoa > Nematoda > Chromadorea > Rhabditida > Diplogasteridae > Parapristionchus > Parapristionchus giblindavisi. The sequence continues at coordinate 98,318 of CALSFV010000349.1, forward strand.
AAAAACTATGATAGAATAATTTACTTGATTTCGTTATTTTTCTAGTTTGAACGCGAGTGATTTTATGAGAGAAATGGTATAAGAGTCAGTGCATTGTTCAATTTGTAATGTTATTAGTCCCTTTCTAATCGTATTCATGTCTCTTTGAATAAGAATTGCTTTGTCTCTTCTTGTGAATAGCTTTGGTGGTTTGATCTTCGCTCTCTCGCTCTCTCTCTTACTTCATCTCTCTCTCTCTCTCTCTCTCTCTCTCTCTCTCTCTCTCTCTCCCTCTCTCTCCCATTGCTTGAGGGTTGCCCCTCTGTGCCAAAGTCACATCGTAATGTACTTCCCCCCACGTGGTGAGCTAGTGAGAGTGAGAGGAGAGAGAGATAGAGAGAGAAAGAAAGAGGGAGAGGGAGAGGGAGAGATCAAACAATGTCTGCCTACTTCGTGTGGCAACTCCTCACAACATAAAGTGCAATTGGGACCTCGACTAACACGCAAACAGCATGGTCATACCAGAACTGTATGCGAAAACATGAGTACAGTAGATCCTGGAAAACAACTTTACTTTTATGTTAATTGAAATAGCTTGAAAATATCCTATTTTATTTAGCGATCAAGAGAATATTGCATAGATTTCAGTTGTGGAATAGGATTCTGTAAGGAATTCATGGTTCAAATCGTTCCCTGACGGAAGAAAGGACGATTCAGAGGAAACGAAGACTGTGAAGACGTTCTTGTTTTCGGATATTCTAATGGAGCATTTCTAAAATTGGTTCCATTATTATTGATGGAGATGCAGGATTGAGACGCTGTACCTTCAAAACAAGCGGGGGGGGGGGGGGGGCTCTAAATTAGAGTAATCTATGGGAATTTACGGATGAAGAATCATTGACATGAACAGATCACCAGATCACTCCATCAGGGAATATGGTGAGGATAGAAACTATGTGAAACACGCAAGTGCCTGGTATTATAGAATTAAAAGTGTCCGAACACAACAAATTCCGCTACGATAAGTGCGCGCCTTCGCGCGATACACCGACCCCGCCCACTTTCGCGTGTGAATTTGTCTTTTTCTCTTTTCCTCGAGTTTGCTGCTGTTTTCTTGAAATTTCCATTCCATTTCCATTTCTTCATAGTTATTATAACTCAGATTCACTATTTAACTGTGTTTGCAGGCAATTGACTAGCTACTGACCTATGAAAAAGGAGAAGGCTTTTGCCGTGTCAGGTGAGGCTTGGTTTAGATTTTCCTTCCTGTATAAAAGACAAAGCTTGAGCTTCAATCGTTTTTAGGTAGCAGACCATGAGCTGGCCTTCTCGGTAGTAGCTGAAGGCGATGGAGCCGCGGTGAAACCCCAATGGATGGCCCAATTTATCGATCTGGCTGATCTGTGGTTGAAGACCCTGCCGAAGGCGCTCACGAGAATGAAGCGAACCGTGGAGAACATCAAGGATCCACTCTTCAGATTCTTCGAGCGAGAGGTACGGTAGCTTACTGTAGGGATACTGTGATTGTCGTAGCGATATTAATTATAGCATCTGTTTATCGAAATTTGCCTAGATGTGTTGAGCATTGAAAATTTGTGTTGGTGTATAATTGTAATTGGGTAACCTTGATTCACCCGTACATTTCACGTCTCGGACATATTGTATGTCTCGGACATATTGTATTTCGTGTTTCATGAAATGGTTCATACAATTTGTGCTAATTAAATCATAATTTTAAAAATTTTAATTGCCTATCTTTGTCCAGATTAACCTGGGCGCGAATCTGATCACTCGAATCCGGGCGGATCTCGATGTAATGGCGGTGTGTCGAGTGAAGAAGAAGCAGAGCAACGAGACACGAGCGCTCATCTCATGCCTACAGAAGGGACAGGTACGGTAGTGGGGTTGATCATGGGATGCGGTGGTGGTATGGTCGTTACGGTAGACTGCGGGTACGGTAGGTTGTGATGATAACGATTGATTATGGGTACGGTACGGTATCGTACCATAGCCTACGATTATTGCGGTAGATTCTGGGATACGGTAGTACATGGTAATTACGGTGTATGGGTACTATAGGTCGAATAGCTAGGTATCGGTTTCAGAGGTCGAAAAGTATGTTGCAAAGTACCAAGCCTGACCGCATTTTGAGCCAAAATTTCACAAAAATTGAAAAACCTGACCGCATTTTGAGCCAAAATTTCACAAAAATCGAAAAACCTGACCGAATTTTGAGCCAAATTTGCCAAAATTCAAAAAACCTGACCGCATTTTAAAATCCGATAACCTAGCTATTCGACCTATGATCGGTTTCCAAAATCTGGTCAGGTTTTTCGATTTTTGGCAAATTTAGTTCAAAATCCGGTCATTTTTTTCGATTTCTGTGAGATTTTGGCCCATAATCCGGTCAGGTTTTCCGATTTTTTGTGAAATTTTGGCTCAAAATCCGGTCAGGCTTGGTACTTTGTAACATATTTTTCGACCTATGATGGGTACTGTAGGCGATTGATTTGCCTTGTGAAATAGTTGATGACGACAGTGATTTCGGCAAACCGGCAACGCCTTACCGCACAGCCCTGCTGAAAACCGCTCATCCCCTCATCTAGTGTCATCACTTGAAATGAATAAATTAAATTAGATTTTTTTTGCTTTCAGAATGGAGGAGGGTCGGGTCGAGGACTGTCGCACATATCATCGATCTCGTCGCTATAGCAGGTGCGCCGGAGAAGGTCGCAGAGAGGTGTGCCGTATTCGTGTACTCTACTGGTGTAACTTTCACATGTAGTGTTGGTGCTTAATGGTTGTATACTTGTTGTGCTTTAGTAATATAACTGTGGTATTCGGGTAACCTACAGCTGGAACTACGTTCCGTGTTTGTTCATTCTGATGATGTAACTATGTTCCGTATTCGTGTACTCTACGGCTGTAACTCTTGTCCAATTCAGAAGAGTGGGACGGGTGGTCGGAGTCTCGCTCGGCGCCCATGTACGCCAACGAGAAGGTAGCGCAGGAGAGGGAAGAGGAGGAGGAGAAGAAGAGGAATGAGATGAGGATGGCGGAGGAGGTATGTTAAAACGAGCTATATGAATCTAGCAGAGCACAGCAGGGGAGGAGGCACTAGGAGATCCCCCAGTCTCGTGGATCTTGGCGGAGAATCTGCGGGGCTGTGCAGTAAGATTCTACAGTATGCTACAGTATACCAATTTTGCGCCGTATCGTTCGCGATTTTTTCCACTTTTATCGCGCATAAGTGTTACAGTGAATGATTACTAGCGCTATTATATTAGAATAAGTGACACTGAGGTGCCCTATCACTCTAAAATATTCTAGCAATAAGTACCCCGATCAACATTGAATATGAATTGTGGGCGAATATTTAGCTGTGAGTCTCGAAAACTATTGAACTTTTGTGTGCCATCGTATATTAGCATATTACTGAGTGATGATGATTTACAGAAAGAACGTGAAAGTCAACAAGGCGGACGATGGATGTTAGGCGGCGATCGAGGAGGAGGGATATGGTACTAAGGTACGCTAGATATGATCAACCTACTGTATTATTCATTCTTCATTGCACAGGGGGCTACTGTACCTCCTCTGTATGTGGATAAGAACAGATACATTATGATGACTTATGACGGGCTTGGGCTCATTAGCTGTTGAATTATGTATTTAATGTGAAATAGTGGTCCACTTAAAACGCGTTCTCCATAAGAGCGGAGGGGGCAGGGCACAATGTTTCAAAATCATCCTAGGCGACTCACATTTAATGGTTGGAGTCACTAGGGGCGGGATACACTTCAGCCAAAAAATTGACCCGAATTATCGATTTTTGATCTACCAAAAGTCGAAAAATCGAAGTGTGATTTCGAAGTCATGTTATATACCATTCGATAGAGGATCAAAAGTTATATAAGAGTACCAAGTTTCAGAAGTTTTCATAATTCCGTGTTCGAGAAATATCCCATTTTCCGAATTTTGACCTAATTTTTTTGTTTTGATCTCATGGCTTAGTATGTTACTATTATTTCCAGGGACTGAATTTTTGATATGTTATGTAAAAATGGATGGGCTATCCGAATATCGCGCTTATTTGGACCAACTCGGTGCCATTCATAGTGATATCGCGAGTCATAGTGGTGAACTCTAACGCCCGAACACCGACGCAGGTTCGAATCCGGGCACAGACATGATTTTTTGCAACTTTTTATTCGGCCCAAATTTAACTTTAAATTATATTTTCATCTGTTTTATCGTGTTCTTATCATTTTGTTGTGCAAAATAACCATCAACATTATCAGAAATACTTTAAAATCGTATAACTGGTATAGTATCGGCAAAAAGTCATGGGACGGGTCGAGAATAAAGTTTTTTTTCGTTTGCTGCGAGTCTGAAAGTAATCATAACCAAATCAAACTCAGCGAAATCAATATTTGATAATTTTCAAAACTGTCTGCGGAAGAATCATATTTTTAGAATAGCTTCCAAAACTATTTTATGTCCTGATGGCTAATGAAGAGCTATGACTACCATAACCAACACATAATGGTTGTATTCTTTGATGAGCTGCTTACGTAGACTCAAAAGATCAGCTTGATTGCTTTCCTGAATCAAAATTCGCTAAAAAAATGAAAATTCGTCCCTTGATTTTTTGCCGATACTGTATCTGTACTAGGGTGGCGAGAATTGCTCTCGAATGAGCCTGTTTTGTAGTCTCTATCGAGTCGAGGTCGAATGGAGAGGATATTTGTTCCCCTTGGCAGTCTCTATCTCTCTCCCTCGGATAATCGTTTTTAGGTCGAATCGAAGTCGAGTCGAGCGTTTTTCAAGGTCGTGTTTGAACAAAACTAGACAAATTATGTATATTTGAAATCAGTATAACGAGATCTTTAAAATGATACACAATTCGCATCAAATAATTCAAATTCAAATTTCTCTTTTTCTTTGATGAGTACCGTATCCCAATACATTAAATGGGATATGAGTGAGATTGAAGAGTTTAAATCTGATGACGAATTGGAACTTTAATAATAGTTTTGCCATAATGATTGTTATCAAATTAATATTATTATTGTATCATAAACCAACAAATTATTAACAAAACATTTTTTTGAAAAAAAATGTTAGATTTGGCTTCGTTTTATAGCACTTAATGAGCTCATGTCAGAAGTTTTAAAAGTTTTGAATTTGGTCAATGCACTGCTGAGAAAAACCTTTCCATTCGATTTCGACTCGACTCTTTTTTGACTATTCGAGACAATGACGGCTCATTCGATGAGAGAGAGATCGTAAATGTCTCTCTCCCCGATAACTCGGCCAAGACTGCCAGTGGGAACGAATGCTCTTGCGCCATTCTTGCCACCCTAATCTGTACTAAGATTTTTTCTCTCGCTTGCAGTGCTCTCGTCCCTACGCCTCTCCTTATGAAATCTCTTGTTTTTATAGCTCCGATATATGTTGAAAATATTCGTTAAATTTTTACTCTATTGCTGAACTTTGGTCGCTAATCTTTGTTCTTTGATCTTTGATCTTTGTCAACAATTTTTCAAACAATTTACGAGAACCGCGATTTGAAGAGTTAAAGTGTAGATTTATCTTCTTTTATCAGAAAATAGCAAATATCGTATTTTAAAGAAGAGGCACTGTCGAAAAACCGTTATTTTCGCCCGTCCCGTGATTTTTTGCCGATACTATACCAGTTATACGATTTTTAAGTATTTCTGATAATGTTGATGGTTATTTTGCACAACAAAATGATAAGAACACGATAAAACAGATGAAAATATAATTTAAAGTTAAATTTGGGCCGAATAAAAAGTTGCAAAAAATCATGTCTGTGCCCGGATTCGAACCTGCGTCGGTGTTCGGGCGTTAGAGTTCACCACTATGACTCGCGATATCACTATGAATGGCACCGAGTTGGTCCAAATAAGCGCGATATTCGGATAGCCCATCCATTTTTACATAACATATCAAAAATTCAGTCCCTGGAAATAATAGTAACATACTAAGCCATGAGATCAAAACAAAAAAATTAGGTCAAAATTCGGAAAATGGGATATTTCTCGAACACGGAGTTATGAAAACTTCTGAAACTTGGTACTCTTATATAACTTTTGATCCTCTATCGAATGGTATATAACATGACTTCGAAATCACACTTCGATTTTTCGACTTTTGGTAGATCAAAAATCGATAATTCGGGTCAATTTTTTGGCTGAAGTGTATCCCGCCCCTAGTGACTCCAACCATCAAATATGAGTCACCTAGGATGATTTTGAAACATTGTGCCCTGCCCCCCGCCGCCTCTCCTCCGCTGTAAGGGAGAATGCGTTTTAAAGGGAGCGGGAAACGAAAAACAAGTTGATCTCATATAAAAGAGCTTGAAATTCTGTTTCGAAATATATACATCTTTTATCTTACGAATTCTCTGGGTAAGGAGAACTGCGCAGTTAAAAAACTACAGTCTGCTCCAGATAGCGGAAGCCTTTTCCTAATTGCCACACCAACTAGTTGGATACGACTTGAAATTGAATATTTTGATGATAATTCTATGCGCACTGGGGAATTATGAAGAATAAAAATCAATAATGGGCTATTTTGAGCTTTTCGATAGAGTTAACATACTGTAGTTCGGAAACCTCGCCCGTGGTGTGCAGCAGGCTACAGTAATCCAACTTCTTACCGGAGCGTCTTTTCCAACTTTCAAATACATATTTCTGAATAGTTCTTTGAGCTTATCAACATGAGATCAACTATTTTAACTATTTCCAATCGAAATTTTGGATGCCAGCTGCCTTTAACTATTTGCATGTTACAGAACCGTAATGAAGGAACCGCGGTAAGGAGAATACCATGGTCCATAGAGGGCGTTGTGGATATAGTGAATGACAGACAGGTACGTGGGGTAGTTTGGATTTCATTTGAAGGATGATAAGGGTATTTCTCTATTATATCCGTAAATTATGCCTTTTCGTGTTCATTGAAGAATATTTTGCCATGTACGAGTATTACAACAAAAAGCAATTCACATTCACTTTTCGCAGTATTATAATGAAAAATGAAATCACCATCAATCCTTCTGATCTTTTTGTGTTCCTTGTCAAAATGCCTCCTCCAATTACGTATTCCCTTGAACACCGGAGCCGTCAAGCAAACATAACATACAACCTAAATTAATTTTGCTTTCCAAAAAAATAATAAAATAAAGCTATATTATTCTATTGTAATGCATATACTTCCTCATCTTCAGCTCCTTCATGGAACGTTCTAAAGTGTCCACGTCTCGTTCTTTCCCCTTCAAGATCCATACGACATGCACGATACGGACAGCGAATCGGATTCATACCTTTATCGATTGCACATTTTGTTTACATGAATAAAATATTAAGCAATCAATAAATCAATACATGTAAATGATGAACGAACACAATAAGATAATTACGATAGAAATCGTTGCATATAAACATAGAGTAAACAATAAATAATGTAATTAGTCAAAGGTTAAGTAGAAACGACCATCCTGCAACGACGAAATCAATCGATATGTCTCTCTAGACATAGACAAAATACAATGCCTTATATGTAAGGCAATTTTTTAAGGGAATAATTCCCTAGTAAACATTCCCTTACATTTAAGGCATTCTCGATAGACCAGGGAAATATTCCCTAAGGGAATTGTAGGCGGAAAAATTCCCTAAGGGAATTTTCTGTGAGTGTGGAAATGAACATGATTTATGTTTTCTTTTGTATTGCGAATAAACATGAACATAAACATTACTTATTTGTGCGTACTGTGAATGCAGATAAATATAAACATTACTTCTGTTTTTTTTGTACTGTGAATAAAGATGAACATATGTGGGAAGGGGACAGGGATAAGGTACAGCTCTGTTAGCACCGTGAATCTCAGCTGAGCTCCCCTATCAAATGGTATCAGTACTACATCAACTGATATCACCAAGTGATAGGAGTGGTCAGAGCAACGAGAAACGGAAGCTTACGAAGTAATACTGAAGACAATAAAACGTACCAAAATTCGAAAAATGTGTGGAAAAACTGTTTTATCCGCATTTAGTTCCGGTTAGACGATCCCATTAACGTGCCAGAGCTTGAACAGCTTGAGATGGACTATTAATTCGAAGGTCTGTAAATTGTACGAGGTTAGACACAGGGAAAGAACCATAAAGGATTGAATGCGGACAATTTGAATGTGTTTTTGTGCGCTGAAAATAAAGCAATGCGCTGCACTGGGGCATAATAGCTTACGAAAGGTGATTGGCGAGCTACTGCACGGCTTTCATCAACAATAAAAGAATATGCATTACATAAACGTTCGTATAAACCTTACGAAGATCAATCAAAATCATAGCGTGTGCATTGGAGTGCATTTCACGGCGGTTCATCTGCTTTTTCCCAATGTTCGGCATTTGGCGTCATGTGTGCAAAACTTTTGTAATTCTATAATACACTACAGTTATAATATAATAATTTATCTACGCCCGAGGCGCAACAGCAATTGAATGAACAATAGGTGGTAAAATATGATTGACGACTCTCCGGATTCATTGAGAAAGTGATAATTCGACGATATGGGGGTGGGCATCCAATCGATGTTTAAATAATCGAATATTGGGGGCGGTTCGGATATTAACTGGTAATTGGGAGTATAAACGGGCTGTTCTGAGTGGGAAAGAATGAAAACGAGGGGTACTGGTGGTGTGTTCAATATGGATTCCAAAAGATGATACTCGGTCACGGACTGGTTTGTATACATAAAATGACGAGGGAGAAATAATAGTAGTATTGTTCATAATCATATGAGCTAAACATAGATCACCTATGACTCTCCTCTCAGTTAACGCGCGCAGGCCAAGAATTTTCAGACGATCAATGTAAGAAGGGAGAGAAAGAGGATAGGAGGGGGGAGGGAAAACATCGATAGAAAACAATACGTGTAAATGTTCGTTGAACTTTTTCAAGTGTAGCAATGTCAGAGGAGTAGTGAGGATTCCATATAGGAGAAGCATAATCAAGAAGAGGGAGAACATAAGCCTTGTAACTACGGATGAGAATGGATGGACAGTTAATAGGAAGGGCTTTAAGAAGTATGAACATTTTGGAAGTAGCTTTAAGGGCCATGGTTTTAACAGTTGACGCACTCTTGAGGTCAGAGCGGATTTGAAACTCCTAAGTCGCGAACATTATTCTCAAGGGGCAATTCAATGGAATTGATGAAATAACGAGGTGACGAGATCTTAGAGCCTATACGAATATGTGAACATTTAGGGGCAGAGAGAGACAATTGATTGGATTGAGACCAGTGGTAAAGACAATCGAGAGCAGATTGAAGTTCAGCTACAATACTGAAGTTCAGCTACAATACAGTTCATCAAAATCACTATGAAAATATTTATATTTCAGAAGTCATTTCGATCTGTGAATTCTGAAAACTGAGTGAGAAAAGTTTGGTGTTTAAAAGTAGCGAAAAGAAATGAAAAATAAATCGAGAGTGTGTAAAACGAGGAGACCTCTGTTTTCTTTCCTTTTCGTGATTTTCAACAGAGCATAATAGACGTTATGCTTCAAATACTATGCAGTACCCACAAAACAAGAAAAAGCATAGCCTAAATTAGGTTAATTTATAGAAATTCACAGGAAGATATACGACTTGTACATATATTATTTATCAGTCAATGATAGAATATGGCGATGATATGAATGAGTTGAAACTTATTTGTAAGTGGAGTACAATTAAAAGAAATTGAGTGATAGTCTATCCAGTTGTAAAGATAGCTCCATAGACCATATTACTCTAGTCTTACGGCCGAAACAGTGAATCCCGCCACAACTCATAACTACTTTTGATTTAGAAATACACAATTCTATGAGTACAGTTGCATGTCTATTTTGATTTATCTCTCGTTTAATTACACACTTATTTATATCTGTAAAGGATAGTAGACAAGAATCCGCTAGATCAATGAATATGGGTGTCATAAAAGTTGAAAGATAATATACCTGTTTTGTTGTAATGTACGTGTGAATAGGAATGAATAAGGAAAGATAGAGTGCGACAATTAATTGATTGTTCTATGGATGATCATTGTGCTGATAGATAGATTGGTGATTACAAAATAAACAAGTAGATGGAAGATGTGCTTTTAATTGAAATAGTTGTGATTAGCTTGTGGATGCACATCTAATTGAAATAAATGTGATTACTGAAAGTTTAATCAATTGTGTGTGTGATCTTTATGTCGATGATGGAATGTTATCCATAGTCCAATCGGTTCCATGGGGTGACCGAGTCAAATGATCATGTCCTCACGGAACAACAATGTCATCACGTCATGTTTTGTCCCTGATTTTCAAATGTGTCTGTGTGTGTTTGTGTATTTGTGCATCAGTAACTGTGATGGTTCTCTATTATTTTCCAAACGAACAGACAGAACCTGTTCCTCTCGCCTCTAGTTTACTGGTAATTCTGAACCACTCTCACTTTACAATACTCTCTCGTCTACTCTGACTCTATAGCACTCTCTCAATTTCCTTGGTCTCCCGTCTGCTCTGATTCTCTGACACCCTCCTCTATCACAGTGCTCTCTACACAAGTTCAAACCATTGGATCAGTCACGTTGCCGTAGCTTCTCTGCCATTGCATGTAATCTATCACTGTCTGATTGTCTGCACCCTCGCATATTTGCACACTCTCTCGTCTGTCTCTTGTCTGGACTCTCTCATTCTATCACACTCTTTCGCCATTCTCTAACCATCTCTATAAATATTATCTACACGTAGGGACGATCACCACGTGAGGGAAGAAGTTCCGCCTCTTTTCTTTGATGAAAGGCGAGAGATAACACATCATTCACTCTAGTCTACATACACTCTACACTACCGGATGACAATCATTTAGCAGTCAGTTTGATTGATTGAGCGATATAAATATTTACAAATAATTAATGAGGCCATAAAAGCATATAGCTGGCAATAAGTCTCTCCAAAAGCAAATTCGAAGTTGGCGCCAGACGGCTCGACTGGCGTGTTCGCTTCTTTGCGCATTTGGCACGCTTGCGCGCTATGGGTGTCTGGCACCATGCCAAGTGTGACGAAAGTCTGAATCACTTCACAGCTTTTCCCTAGCTGTTTGTCACCGTTCTTGGTGTTCGTTTTCACATTTTGTCTTTCATACTTCTTCTCCTTCCCTTCCCATCTATGTGTTACTGTTCCCAATCTCTAATTGGAATAGTTAGAGATCGCAAAAGATATGCTGATTGCCACTCGGATAGTGGTCGGCCTTGTGTGAATCTGATTCATTCGGCAGTAGTATTAACAGAGTAGGGAGGTGAGGATGCGAAGGTTGGCTGACCAGTCCGTGACTTCCCTCGCGCATATCCAAACACATACTTTCACTTGTATAGTAGCAACCATTTTGGCGCGCTCTTTCCGTCTATTCTCATTCCTTTCTAGCGTTGTAAAGTGGTAAAAAACGTGAACCATCTGTTGTGTTTCTTTGCCGCTCTATCGCTGTAATCATATCGAATTTCGTTCCTCGTCAACGAAAAATTGACGTTTAGTGTATACTTCTGGCTCTGTTCCTTGGCCTTTCCAGCTGTAAACTACACTTCTTTTACAATCGTTTATGTGCTCGAAAGGTGGAACATGTACACTGTCAAGCTAGACAGTGTTGTTGTACATTCCTATCTATTGGGAAACACTTCATCCCGAAATGTATAATAGATTCTGAAGACCTCTGAGCAAACATAACGAAACGATTTCCCTGAACTCTCACCCCTCTTTCATCTTTCCTTTCTTTCTTTGTGTGCCAATTCCAGACTCTGCTATGTTTAATGAGTACGATTTGATCTCTCAATCGATAGCCATCTCTATGCGGTTCATTGCTTCTTTGTCTACTTTATTGATCTATCATAAGGTTTACAGTAATCTTTTCCGCGTCGGAGCCACCTTTTTTCGAACCCGTTCCCTTCACAAACAATGATAGCCACTAAGTAAACTTTCGCTCGTGTCGTGCGCTTATCTCTCTCTTTGCTCATTCTTCATCACACTACCAGCAAACTATTGGAGAGAAATCGAAAGATAAGAGTGAACCTTAATTGTTGTACTATGCCTGTTATCTATGGCCATATATTGACCGCCCTTGCACGGTCGATCATCAGTTTTGGTCGAGTAAAGTTCGTCATCAATCGCGAGTAGAGGTTTTGAAAAGTGTAAAGAGATCCGGGTATTGACATGGTATTAGATAGTATAGTTTATGTTCGATTGTACTTCGCTCCCTTTGGGTAGTGTAACGAGGTCCATCTTTTTCTTACTCATTTAGCGACACCCGGCCAAGTGGATCGCGGTTGTCATTGGCTATAATACCTTATACAGAGTCTCTCATTCACTTCCTCTATTTCCTTCTTTCTCTATCTCTACACCCTCTCGACACTCTTCTATACATTTCTCTTCCTCTCTCCTAGACGTTTCTCTATCCCTCGAAATAGCCAATGCCCTTAAGCCATTCGTGCCGAACGCGTAAGCTTTCTCATTGAATTAGCGAGCCTATTGAGAATTGGCTATGATTACGTTCTCCATTGAACATTGAGGATAATGAAGTGTGCTTTGGGCAGACTCAAGCGTGACTTATGTCTACCCTATTTTTATTTATAGATGTTATCGACAATCAAACTTGGTCATCAATCTCGTGCACATTTGAACTTTTGGTTTTGCGCGAAAGGAGAAAAGCAAACCCGTCAGTGTGGGGTTTCATACTCCTTTGAAGAAAAGCCTCTTCCTGTCAAGGATTGAAATGGAGAAGCACTAGTAATGAGGGAAACTTGTGACTCTGACTGAATGTGGACATGCAAATAGCGAGAAGTTGAGAGTTGTTAGAGGGGGGAAGAAGGACGTTTCTCTCTATTCCTAACTTCGTTTGACGACTCTCACAAGCTTGACTGAGTCTATAGAAGTATTCCACAAAGATTGAATATTTTGCGTGTCCTAGTGGTCACTTCATTTGTAATGAGTCATTCTCGTGTCTATTATTATCAGTCGACGTGTCATTATCACAATGAACCTGTCAACAGCGACTGTTTAGTAGTCACGCTATAGTAATTATAGTGATGAGTGTTCATTTCATGTTTTGGGATGATAAAATCAGCTGTTCGTTGTAAAGTCGACGAGTTAATGCAATGAATGCGTGAGGCGGAACACGAGGTTGTCCCCTTTTGTGTATGGACTAGAGTGGAGAAATGAGGATGAGGTGATAGCATATCAGCTGACTATATCAATGATCAGAGAAATCATTTCCTGTTTTTTTGTTGCTCTACCTCTTGAATCATTAGATTCTCTCCAAACTCTCCAAATTGATAAGCCAATCGTCGGTTCTCTGCCTATCCATTTATCTCTGTTCAGTTCAAAGTACCCTCGATTCTGTCATTCGAGAGCTTACTCGCTTTCTCTAGTCCTTTCTCATATCACTGGCCACTCTCACTTCGTTCTGCTCTCTCAGCTTGCCTGCAGTGGACTTTGTCCTGTGTCCCCTCCTTCTCTACTCCGTGCAGAATGTGAATGATTTGTAGCGAGGAGAGCGAGGGTGAGGGACAGAGAAAGAGACTGAAGGTTAGTGGTTGTTGTCGAACCTCTTACCTTCATCCCTATTACTTCTTCTCATTCTTCTATCTATATTCACTCAATCACGTTTTACTTCTTCCTCCATTGTTCTATAATGCACATCTGGTCCCAATCCATATCCTCGTGTTCTTATTTATCTTAATGTTTTATAAATTTCGTGACCCTGAAGGATTTCGTATGAACTTTGTAGTCGTAATCCCTTTTGCTGGTCTAATTTCACTCACTCAATGCGAAAGAATGCACGTAATCTATGAAAGAATGGTTCTGAAATAGACATGTATCGATCCAGTCTCTTCCTTACTCTATTTATATCTGCAAAATGTGTTATTGAGACCTTTGTGTGAAAGTGAGAGTGAATAGTCCTTCGGACCATTGGTTCAGAGGATTTATCTCGTCTGTCTCTCTTTTCTATTCAATTGCATGCTTTTTATTGAATGGAGCAATGCTCGAACATCACTTGTGTTCGAGTAGAACATTTCTTTAGTAACGAAAGAAATGGCGAGATGAGGTGGCTTTCGATCTCCGAAATTGACCCCCGCCAGTTCAAACCTGTATGCACGCTTGTTCTCTGGATGAACAATACACACATAGGAGAACTGCATTGATCACTGATCTATAGACATTACACATTAGTACTATGTGGGTACGTTCGACGTACTCCTTTTGTATGGTGTCACTGAGAGAACGTCGTTAAAGGAACATTGATCGTTGAGGAGGCACAAGGTATCTAATGTTCCTTCCTTATCGTACGACTAACCTAGTTGCTCTACTATTCGACTCTTTCGCCATGCATTCTTTATCACTCTGGGCACCCCCTTGAGTACACTCTGCGACTCGTAATCATACACTTCGTCCTCCTCCTCATCTACTATGTGATAGACGATTTCTCCTCTGCTCGCGGCCATGTCAGCGACAGCCGGAGACTGGGCAGTGCTATAAGACGGCCCGCTAGGGCCAGCCATGTCATTTGGCATGGCATTTGGTGCACACGGCGGTGGTGTGATCTATGTTATTCTTCGTTAGTCTGTTCTTTGTGCGTATGGTATAAAAAGGCTGGAGCACCTTGTTTTGGTTAGTGGACCTCCCCCGTCTATCCATCCCTCACCCTTTCATCACAATGGACATAATACTCGTTATTCTATTTGTCGCCCCTACCCTCACCCATTTCCATCACGCACTTTGGACATTTGGGACAATATATTCGGACGATGAATCATTCGCAGTGTGTTGATTGCACTGTGGATTGGAAAGAGTGAGGAGCTGTTTATCTGTATCTGGTACTATTTCCATCCTATTTCATCCATCCATTCCTCTGTACTACCCACACCTATCGGATTACAAGTATTATCTCCGTGAGCAATTTCGATCACATTTCTGTGCAGAGTGTTCTGTTTTTCTTCTTCTTCTCTATTTTCGCTAGATTAACACGGTCGTATGATAGATTGTACATGATCGTGCGGTAACGATTGTTCTCTGGTCCCGATGTTCTTTTCGGACCTAGCCTCTCTTTGGTAGATGGATGGGCTATGAATAATTAGGGAGTATTGGAGATGAAGAGATGTGTCCGGGAGATTGTGGTAGAGATAGAAGAAACGGAAGACTGACAGATGGTTGGAGAGGTTAAAAGAGAATAGGAATGATGTATGAATGAATGAGGAAATCCCCCCCCCCCCCTGGACTCCTCCTTCACTTCTTTCTGTTTCGTTGAAATGTCCAGACGTCTCAACGAGAGGCTATTTGTTTGTTCCTTTTCTCAACCATGTTTGCGCTCCAATCGCTTAAAGGTAGTGTTGACACTTGATTGATACTTGACGAGATTACTGTATCGATTGAATTCGGTGATTATGATTCATTCCATTGATTGATTGGTGTTTTTCTATTGTTGTTCTACTACGTTAACTGTGTGCACGGTTGAGTGCGCATATTAGTGGAGTTGGGAAGAGTTATTTTTTTGTTGTTCTTCTTAATATAAATTCTTTTGCAGAAGTGTTGATTTATAATCCTCTAATCAACGGTTTTTTATTATTATTTCATCATCTCCTTTGCTGTCGTTGCGCTCTCTTTGATGTATACGATCCAGGAAGGTATATGTATTGAAATAAGATAAAGAAGTGGAGGATCAGTTGTTTTTTGTATTGATCTGCTCCGCTCTTTTTCTCTATCTCTTTTCACTCGCTTGTCCCCCCCCCCTCTGCTATATCACTGCTCCTCCCCCATTTCGCTTCTTCTTCTTTCATCTCTATCCGGCTTCCCTCATCCCTCGCTCACTCACAATTGCAAGCAACATGGCTTTACAATAGCCGTTACCCGGGGACCACAGAGTAGAGTATATTGTTGCCGCGGGCTATAGATTATAGTACGAAGTCCGAGATAGCCAGGCTAGGAGTTGTTAAATGATATGATTTGGGAAGGGGAGAGGATACCCAATTAGTAGTTGTAAAAATGTATCGTTGTTGGTTTTTCCGGTCTCGCAAAGTGCAATTTAGTGGTCCTCGTCTTCGCTAAAAAATTATAGAGCCCAACCCTTTTATTTTATCAATTACCTATAGGAATGGTCTCTGGATCGTTCGATTCAATGATGCGGAATTGATGGTCGAGATGTGATCAATGATAAGAATAAGAACCCCTGTTCCCTATTGATTATCATTCTATCATTCGTTTCTATCGTCATCGTCTGTCCATCATCTACTGTAATCGTTTGCAAGGTTGTTGTCTATGCATGTGTTCTCTGTTTAATGGGTTGCCAGTCTTGAAATCCATGAACAGTGATGACACTACAGTAGAATATAAACGGTCATAAATAAGGAAGGCGTTTTGTATTCCATAGATCAGTCAAACTGTTACTATGTTAGATAAAGGGTCCAGTGCTTGTCCTAATTGGTTACCATAAAAGGTACACTGTAGCTACAATTATGAAGTGATTGGTGACATGATCCGGTTATGACCGGGCAAAGGTCGGCTTTAGGGCCTATACTGTGCGTGATTGTCAGCTGTGAATGTGTTTGCGTTTCGTAGATGAAACATGAAAGTATAGTCTAGCTGTAGTTGTTGGTAAAGGAAAGGGAAAGAGATGGAGGTAGAAAGGTGGTGTGGTCGCCTGATTGCATCTTAACTATCGCTCATTTTCCTGTTTAGCATGATGATAAATACACTTTTGAGTATGGTCCGATTCCCCTTGCATAATGGTATTAAGACGTTTCTATGGCGGCCTTTGGAACCATAACAAGAGATGGCCCTTATCTATTTATCTATCACTAAGTTGCTGTCATTGTTGTGTCTGGTTCTATGGGTTCCGCGGTGTCTCTTGCATAATCTTTCTTCGTATCTTTTTTGTCTGCAGGTAGATCGAGTATGTGCACACACATACACATTTTATTACCGTATTTATCGTCCTCTCTACCCTACTTCTACCCCATCTCATTTATGTACCTGTGCTATTCGAGCATCTTCTTGCGCCTTCATCTTTGACATTTTTCTGACTGTTGTCGTGACCCACCGTAAGCTCCCATTGACCTACCGTATCTCATAAAGTATTATCATTATTTGTTCTTGCAGGAAGACGTGCCAGTGCTCGTCTGCCTCCTAAGAAGTATAACGTTGGCTGCACGGACGGGTCCGCAGCTGTGAAAGTGAGAGAGAGAGGGATAAGGGTTTTGAGGAAGAGTTGAAACACATAATCACCGGGTCCACTCATCCATCTACTACTCATCTACTCAATCTATCAATAATCAGTACTTGATCTATCTATAATCGATAATCACAATGGATTATGCGGTGCGAATGTTTCGCAACGTTCGCTACTACTATGAGCAAATCAATCCGGCAACGCTGTCTGGTAAGTATCGATTTATTGATTGACTTGGTTATTGATTTTTTATTTATCAAATGTAGCTACCGTAATCCTTAATTTATGGATTGATCTTTGATCTTTAAGGTGCGATTGACGTAATCGTCGTTGAGCAACCGAACGGTGACTTCCACTCGACGCCCTTCCACGTTCGCTTTGGAAAGTATGGCGTTTTCAACTACAAGGAGAAAGTGGGTATTGTCCTCTCACGATAATATATAGATTTGATGAAACATTCATCCACATGGTTCGGGGTATCTGTTACTGGCAATGAGATTTATTAATTTGATAAATTATATTGTGTGTACTACATTACCCAGAACAATTACAATATCCATAAGATCTGTGGTACCTTGGTTTATTACGGTTGCGGTACAAACAGGATAAGTATATTTTGATGCAAGGGTTATTGGAAATTGATTCAATCGTGTCATTTTCAGTACGTAGATGTGTCGATCAACGGCAAGGAAGTGAATGATCTACGCATGAAGTTGGGCGAGAACGGAATCGCATTCTTTGTTGAGGTTAGAGTTCAAAGCATTCGTGAGCGGGTATTGCCGCTGGAAATGAAAATCGGGGGATTATTGCCGCTAGCGGCAGTGGTGCCCTCGTATGGTTCAAAGATCAAATATCATTTTTGTAATTGTTATTGATTCATATCTACTTTGGACTAGTGAACGATAAAAGATAATTGATAGGCTGAATACCTAGATGTAAACTGAATATTACGTAAATCAATCTTGTTAATTTATTGATTTATCGATGGATCGACTTCTAATATTGTCCTTTTCTAGGAAACAGCCGAAGGAGAAGTTCCCGACTACCTTGTGACCAGTCCGGTTCCCGATCAGACCCGTCCCACCACAGACAAGGTTGGTTACGGTACTGCTAGTTGGGCCATGGGGTTACGGTATTATGAATACGGTAGACTGATGGTTAATTCCTGATTACTGTAGGTGCTGGCGGAGACGTCGCGCACGCTCGAACAGCATTTGAAGGACAGCAAGAATGGTAAGTTGTATGATCATCGTCCAGTTGAATTCGTGTTTCAGGGTGCTTATTAGTTGGTGTGAAAAAGACATACACTTGATGCGAATCTGATCGTGTTTGAAAAAAACCAATATTGCTGTTATTGCAGGCGGTGGATCAGCACCTCGATCGATCGATGGCACACGCACTCCACCGGGAACACCACCTACCGGATTGGCTACCAGTCCGACCAGTAAGTGATACTTGATTTGTGTCTTTGCAAGTATTATACTTGACACTTGCGAACTGTTCACACATTTTCATACCTTAATAATGTACGATTCGATCCATATAGGGCTCGTTTTTATGCGAAAGATTATAATTTAAGTGAAAAATAACGATTTTCTAGACTGAACCACAATATTTCGAAAATCGACCCGCTAGATAACACAAATCCTGTGAGGGGCCGAAAATGTATTGCTTGTTCAGTGTTGTTGTGTTAGCCATGGATCATAGTAGGTAGATTTGTGTTCCGTTGAAGGATTAAGTTGAGTTGTCGAAATGGATATTCGATTCTATTCCATTGACACTCTTCAGGTGTGATTCGTCGTTCGAAGAGCATGGTTCGTGGTCGTGATGTGGCGAGACTGCGAGAAGACACGAGAAAGGCTGATGATGATGAGTGAGTTTTTGATCTTTGATCTTTCTGAGTATACGGTAGTTTAATGCCACATTGCAGACTTACGATCCAGCAGCGCAAGATGACATTGCCGATGCTCGATTCGATCTTTTCCACTAGAAGGAACAGGTTTGTGCCTTGTTTATGAGTGATTATCTGACAGGGGCAACGAACATTAGGCCGTAGGTAATATTTTTCTAGATACGAAGTATTACCTAATTTTGTGTAGTTATTCAAGTTTGTAAGCGAAATATGATAGTTACAAGGTCTGCAACGTTTGAATTTTAACCTACTGATCTCGTGTTTCACCATGCTTGTATTCGCCATGCATTAGCTCTCAATTTGATCTTCTGATAGCCTATGGTATTACCAAAAAATACTAATTAAATTCAACTTCTTTTCTTGCAGATCTTTGCCCAATCTCTCGACACTGGGCATGGAGGCCGGTAGTGTCTCCACCAATCAATCGACTGGTCCCGTCACGAAGAAACCGCCCACACCTTCCGTAATCACGGCCCCGCTTCCCGGCACTACGACTTCGTCCCATTCTGCTGCTACTCCAGCTTCAGCCACACCTGCCGCCACTACCAATTCACAGCACAAGACTCCCAATAGAAGGTACGGTAGTTTTGGCTGATTATTGATTGATGAAATATAGATCGAGAACTGCCTATGTACAGCGTTGTATCGAGCACTATCTCACCCGAGAGACCAGGTGTCACTTGTGGTGTAGTGGGGAGCGTGTCTGACTAACGATCGAAACCTCGCTTGTTCGACTCCCGCCCACTGCATGTTATTGCCCCCTTGTATATTAAGCCGGGTTTCGGGTCTTTCAATGACCATTGAGACTGGTCTAAGGCAAGGGATATCAAATGGATGCATCTCAACAGCGACTGCGTCGAGTGATGCAGCCGTTCGCTTGCTATCCCACATCTAATTATTGATTTATTTATTGCCATTTTATCGATTGAATACTGACTTTATTGATTTTTATCATTAAGGGTTCCACGTGTGCGTGCGACGAAGTCTCAGATTCTGGAGAAGAAACACAGGGAGAAGGAGAATGGTGAGTGGGATTGGGGAATATTTCTATATACTATCTAAGTCGAATTGTATGTGGGAGCATTAATCGAGTGGAGAGTTTAGAGACTAACTTTGTGGTATTCACAGTGAAGAATAATTCACTGTTAAAATGGTTATTATTATTTGACTATATTTTGTATCAATTTACATACTATATTTCCCAGATGCAACAAGCACCAACACTTCGAGCAGTAGCAGTAGTAAGAAGGGCAAGAAGCACCAGCCTCAACGTGAGGACTCCACCTCATCCTCGTCATCTGAATCCGGTTCTTCGACCCCGACCACCTCGTCCTCTCCCACAACACGAACCGCCAAGACGCCCTCGTCGCCCATATCGATCGTTGTCGATAAGGTACTGTAGTATTGGTGGTGGTTCTTCCCGGGACCCACATGATCTACCAATCGATAGATAACTCCATATGCAGATTAGTGTAGATATTGGGCAGCAAGAAATCTTTGAATCACTCGATATGAGTACTGTAGCTATTTGATCAATCAATAAGTATATTTATCGATATGTTCAGCATGAAACAATACGTGTGTGTAGAGCAATAATACATACATCGCAGAAAACTCTCGACAGGGATTGATCTAGAAGAGAAATAAATGAATATCTTTATTCAGGAAGAAGAAGTAGGTTCCTCTCGATCCTCATCCACCCTCTCATCACCGTCAGCTTCGCTTCTTGACACTACGGACACTGCCAGAATCGCTGACGGTGCCCTATCCGACACGGAAGTGGAACGCCATAAGCGAGACTCTACCGGACAAGCTGTGAGTTGATCTTTGATCACTGGGGACGTGTAGTTTGAACATTGATAATATTTATGATTTCTAAAGCATTGTTTGATCTAGAACGATCTTTGATCTCTGGGAAGAGCAGTTTGTACTTTGATCAATAGATATATGTAGTTTGATCACATCGCTGACGTCTGTCTGATTGCAGCATGGCAGTGATGTCGCGGAGTGGAACTGGGGAGAGTTTCCGAAGACAATGGAGGAACAGAAGAAGGAGAAGGAACCCGAGAAACCATCCAAGGTACGTTGCTTATTGGCTATTTGTGTTTCGACATATTCTCACTATTGACTATGGTTGGTTCGTAGAGTGATCGTAGTGTGCGCGAAACGTGAATGCATCGGGTTGATTGGATATGATTCTCGATTGAGTCTTCTTTCCTTCAGGGTTACTCTTGGTGGCCATGGTACAGAGGTGCGACTAGTGGAGACAAGGCTGGTGTGACCTCTCCCAGTACCGAAGAAACGGTACGTGATCTTTGATCTTTGAACTTTGATCTCTTATCATAAATGCTTTCCTTTTGTGTCCAGGCGCTCTTTCCGTTTGTTTGGACGATTGAGAAGGATAATAAGGTTGCTAGTGTATACCATCGTATGGTAGTGTACTGTAGTTTTGAATTATCGATTAGATATCGTAATCTAGCGAGAGCATGGTCTTAGACAGAAACACTATACCGTATCCTGTTATTATTGTCTGTTGTCGATTTTCAATCTTGAATCAATCAACAAGCTCTTTTAGGGCATTTATCTTGACGATCTTCTCACGAATAATGCGGGCGTTGACCCGAACAAGCTCCAGCGGTACATTGGTAGACCAAGCAGGTATGTACAGTGTAGTTTGATCTTTGTCAACTTGTAGTTTTATCTCTGATCACTGGTCTTTACTGTTCTTCTTTTTCAGTCAATCAATAGACGCTGATTCGGGCAACGGCAGTGGTCTGACGACGTCGCCCTCGTCGCCTTCTGGTCGTACTGACCCAGATGAGATGATGGTCGACGTCCACGATGACAAGGTACGGTATGATACTGTGGAGACCTAGATATTTTTTGGTTTATTGATTAATTGCATCGATCATCAGTATTGAGTGTTGGTACGGAGTTAGTGTGACAGACACGATATTTCGGTAGATACTATCGACTGACTTATCGATTATGGATTTCAGACGCCCACCCAGGAACAGCGTCCCACACCCGCGACCTCGAATCTGGTGAAAGCGGCATCGGAAGAGAATATCGATGTCAAACCGAAGCCTGACACAACGGAGAAGAAGAAGCGAACACAGTCGGAGATATTGTGAGTGATCTTTGATCGATCATTGTGTGGTTTGTGTTTTGATCTTTGGCCTCTGTTCAGCCCGATGAGTGAGGATGAGGACTTTACGCAGGAGGAAGATTATATCAGAGAGGAGTCGACTGGAAAAATGTGAGTTTAAAATATCTACTGTTGTACCTGACTCTGTTTCTACATATATATTTCATTCATTTCTTGTCTGTCTGTATGTTTATCTCCCACTCTCAAACTATAGAGGTCTCATACTGCAGTATTTCCCTACTACATTAATATTCCATTATTCATTACAGTTACTTCCGTACCCTTCGTCTATCGTCTGATCGTCTGAAGGCTCTTGGACTGCAATGGGGAGCCAATGAGTGCCGATTCTCCATCACGACCAAGTTCCAGGTAGGCAAACGGACACGGTTTACAATACTGATTTGCATTTTTAGCATGCTGATTGTTCTTCTTATGTTTGTATTGTTCTTGTTAGTGCGATGAAACGCGCATCTGCCAAGTCATTCTCGTACTACTTGGAATATCATTGTGTGTGTATGGGAAAGAAAATGATTAATCATCGATGAAATCTTTAATTTAATTTAAATTAAATTTATTATTGTACTCCTGCTTATTCTAATCTCTGGTGATTGTAGGGTACCACATGGTGTGCATGCAACATTTACTTGTACAAGTCGACTGAGAAGATTGTCATTTCGGATATTGATGGTGAGAAGATATATTAATAATTTTATTGTTAATCTTTTATTACTATTAGTATAGTATAGGGATATTAGTATTGATTATGAGCCGATTAGCACCTTGAACTGATTTTCAATAGTATTTTAAATCAATAACTGGATATCAGGTACGATAACGAAGTCTGACGTGCTCGGTCACGTGATCCCCGCCATTGGAGGACAATGGGCGCATACTGGAGTGGCTGAGTTGTACACGAGGATCAAGTCGAATGGGTACGGTATTCAAATTATTGATTGATCAGAACATTTCATATAGTAAGTGTACGAGTTATGCCATTCGTACAATTGTCAGTGATAGACCTAACGAAGACGATCTATTTCGAATCTTTACATGAGATTTCTTCAGCTACAAGCTTGTGTACCTCTCCTCTCGTGCAATTGGCCAATCATCGATGACCAAAAAGTATCTGAAGACGATTGAGCAGGACTCGCGAGTGCTGCCCGATGGACCGGTACTACTGGCGCCCGATAGCGTCCTCGTCGCGTTCAGAAGGTATGCTAGTAATATTATTGTTATTATGACTATGATGGTACACACAGAATCTCTCTTAACCAGTAATGGAAGCAGTATAAGGTCAATGAAACAAAATCTGCGTGGTTGGATTAGGCAACATTTGGTTGAAGTTTGTGGTTCACTCATAACATGATATTAGTGCATTTATGTTATATTTACAATACTCAATACTTTCTATAAATTGATTAATATTTATTTTATTTATTTATTATTATTATTCTGCATCAATTTAAGAGAAGTGATCGAACGTCGTCCCGAGGAGTTCAAGATTGCCGCCCTCTCCGATCTCAAGAAGCTCTTCCCCACTAAGGCTCCCTTCTTTGCTGGATTTGGCAATCGTGATACGGTAATATTATTGATTGGTTGAACGATGGAATACCGTAAATCGTTGCAGGACGTCAAGTCGTATCGTGCAGTCAACATTGACGAGTCGCGCATCCTCATTATCGATCCATCTGGAACGGTCAAACGGTGGGTCTACAGTATCCATCATCTTATCGATTATATCTCGGTAGATGAGGATTATCGATTGACTTTTGCAGTGCTGATTCATTTGGCTACCGTAGCAGCTACAAGTGCATGGCACAGGACAGTGTCGACTGCATATTCCCGCCCATACTTGACGAGTGAGTATACTGTAATAGCTTGATGATTATCGATTTTTCTGTAGACAATTTATTGTTTGATTTGCAGACGTGCTCAGAAGAAGACTCACCTGTCGTTCTCTCGCCCTCAAACCTCGAGGTACGGTAGCTTACTTGTGCTGACGACTCGTGTCGTTTTGTTTTATTTTTATTAAGATACGAATTCATTGATTGATCGATCGATTGATTTATTGATTAATTTATTCAATTTCAGTGCACACACTTTTTGGTCATCCAAGAGTGGTGATGTCTCCGACGATGAGCTTGCCAAGTACGAGGCATCGAGAAAGAAGAAGAAGTAAGCCTCTACACCACTCGCTGGCGACGTTTCCTAAATCACAGAACGTGTATACACCACGCTATTTACCGGTAACCTTGTAGATGTTATTAATTGATTATTGTGCTACTCTTATCAATTCATTATTGTACAATCTTCACTTGTTCATTCATTTCATCACACAGACTTTCACTCTCATTTCATTTGATTACGGTAGTCGACTTTTGTCTCTTCTCACCACAAACCACACCAATTAGTATACCTCGCCCTCGTACAGTAATCTCTTTACCATACACAAGTAACTAAAAACGGATTGTACACAAGACATTTTCCCCTAATTTTTCTTAATTATTAATTTTAGTATATATATTAATTACCGTATCCCATACTCGTTCAGTGATTCCCACCACGATTTCTTGCTCGTATCATGTAAATTAATTGATTTATTGATTGATTACTTTATTATGACTATTTTCGTGTACTCGCTAACATGTTTCTTTCTCTTTTCGTCCATTTTTGCTTTTTTTTCATTCATTTTTTTCCTTTTTCGTCTTTATTAAGATGCATGTAGATAGATATACAGTAGCCCCGTGTACAGAATTCGGATAGAGTGTATTTTCCCAATTCACCCCGTTGTCCTCTGCACTCTATAGTGAAATTGTATCGGTGATAAACGTCGCCGTACTCGATGCACCACCGTGGTGTGCCCTACTGATTCTGGTCTTTCCTACACCGATTGAAAAATCCGTTGCAACGTCTGTCTGCGGAATTCATCTCTCATGGGTAAGGGAATCATTCCCTTATAGATATTCGATTTTTTCTGTGGGTGTGTGTATTGCCCCCACACTATTCGTCAATAATATCCAGGTTACCTCCCATCGTTTGCTATCGATATTCCATTTCTTTGATATTTCTATAGATATTATAGTAATTGACATAGTAGTTACATATATACTCCCTTTGTTTCTTACTTATTCTTGTTTTCTCTACCACCCATATTCTATTCTCCCACACCCGCTCATGTACTCCCCTTGTGACTCTTAATGTTTTATCCTCATGTTTATGTATTTTGTTGAGAGCAATACAGAGTTGATTTTTAATGTTTTCTTCGTTTCTAGTACAAAAGACCCTGATGGGAGAATCCTACGGGGATCGAACTCATCGATAATCCAATAAGCCTTGTTCAATCTCCTTCCTCTTATCCACAAGGCAATGGTTCTCTACCCCAACATTCGATGCTTTTTCAAGATATGATTATATATGCCGATTTTGGAACCGCCCATTTAACTACGCGGGGATGGACACTTCAGATGACTCCTACCTCATTATTTCACATTCTCCCATGCGAAATACCCCGAACCCGTAGCAAAAAACAACAAATCCCAAATGCATTTATTAACAAAAAATGTGAAAAAGAAGTAGCCGCCTTCGTAGAGCAGTAGCAGCACTTCTTACGGCAGTTGGTGGCACGGAGTGGGACACGAACGTAGCACTTGCGGCAGATCTGCTTGTCGCAGTTGTACTTCTGAACGAGCCTACGGAGAGAAGGCTCGATGATGTCTCCGCAGAGACAGAGAAAAGGGTGGAGGGTAGCCAACTTCTCAATTCCGCACTGGGCGAGATTGCAGTCATCCTCGAGCTTGAAGCCTGGAAAATTTATCAGTTGATGACGATGACAAGGATAACAATAGATAGAGGTTCTTACATGACCAAGATCTGCTCGCCTCCGATTCCTGTGCCATCCACGGTGCCCTTGATTGAGGAATGATGAGAGGTCTAAACGGGAGCGGAGACGTGGCTGCAATATTGAAAAAAATTATCGTTTGATAAGGAATGTAAGACTGGGCTTTAATCATTTTATGCAAGAACCGTTTTTGGAAAACGCCTCCGCTAATGACGTCACATTATGGGTTTTCTGGAGAAGAGATTTCCACTCGGCACTGCTTCCGATTATCCTATCATATATGCACAATTTAAATTATAGCATCGTTCGGATCCAAACATAGCATACCGTTATCGAAAACAGACATATTTCCATTTCAAGTCTTTATTTAAACTTAATTCAATCCAACAATTTCGGCCGTTAATTTATTTAAAATAAAATTTTAAACTTAGAAACGAATTAAAGAATATCAATTGTCGTTTTGCTAAAGTATGTGAATATGTAATACTAAAGAGATGCAAAAGGAATGAAATGGAAGGACAACAGGGAAAGGTTGGCAGTCATATCGCGAGCAGTGCCGGTGATTCAAATACGATCGAACTAATCAAAAAACTTTCCTACCTTGCATGGGGACGATGTGCAGGTTCGGCGAGTCAAGAAGATAGTCGTCGGTGACACCAGACCGATCAGAGTAGGTGGCACGAGTCGAGGACATCTGAATCAGCACAGATAATTCGAACAAATAATTTCGATGCACAAGGATATCTGAAACAATGGATAATTCTAACAACTAGAGATAAATGAGCGCAGAAACGTGTCTACACCCATGCCTGAATCAACAGGAATTTCTGTACAAACAAATATTTACTTTCTCACCTGGCCCTTTTGTCAATCCTGGGCGGTGCGCAGGACGGGACGAACTTCTTAGCGGGAGCTCGTGTGCCGGTAGAGCCACAGGGTAGACTAGACGAAGGAGTCAAGCATATCTGAATCAACGGTTAATTCAAGCGCACACCAGAGAAATTGACAAAAGTGGAAAAAGAGTACGAATTGCGAAAATAATCAAAATCCCAAGCAATTAAAAAGCTATAGGAAAGATTGGACAACGACCGTACGGCTCCAGACATACAAACGCAATACGGTTGACAACAACAAGGAAAACGACGAAAACGAGAAGCAAGAGACGAAAAAGGAAAATAGGAACTGAAAAGTTTCTCGAATGTTGCATCATTACGGTAGTCCCGTTTGATCAGAGCAGTGCCGTGTGGAGATAGGAGTGATGACTGAAGCCACATATCATTAACTGTAGATTGAGTGAAGAGCGTAGATGGATGTGCACTCATAGGAGTCTTCGACGATGATGATAAAGACGGAAAGAGTGGACGAGGAGAGGCCGTAGCTGCTCCTGATCCACCAATCATTAACGAATTGAGATGAGTCATGGCGGGCGAACGAGTTGAGCTCATCGAGCACGATGATGCACCTACAGAGTACGGTAGTTGATTGAGAATTGATTGATTACGGTATCCAATCGACACAGATACGGTAGCGTACATACCGTATGCCGGAGACATGGGAATGATAGTGGAGAGGAGTGAGGGTGGCTGATTGGGCTTGCCCTCAACAGTGGCACGCTGAGCTCCTGTGAGAAGTGTAGCAGGAATAGGACCTCAATTAAATAGGATTAGTCTAGAACCAATGCCGTGTGGGAGATGTGTCCATGAATCTTGGCAAACCGTTTGGCAATAAAAGGGACGTCACTACAGGCTACCTATGGTTCACAGCGTTCTCATGACTTTCAAAGCAAGAACGACCGCTCAACATACAAACTCTCTCGAATACAATGGTCTCTCCTTTGTCTTGCTTTGGAAGAAAAATGGCTTGGACCAGAATACTGTGGGTTACGACCATACGTGGGCGGGCATTGCCGCTGGAAATGGAAATCGGGGGGTCGGACGCAAAAAATGATATATTTTTATACGTTATTTTGAGTGATTTTTTTTGGAAAATCGGGGAGTCGGGTGAAAAAATCGGGGGTGTATTCATAGTTGGGCAAGCTGGGGGAAAGGCTGTGCGCAATCCGGGGAAGGGTGAGGCAAGGCTGTCCGCATGGCTATTTTTTGTCGAATTCGACTGGAAATTGTTCGATTTTTGCGAGGAAAGGCTATGCGCAAGTCCCCCATGGAAAGGCAAGGCTGTGCGCAAAAAATATTCTTTTTCACGCGCCCACCTATGGGTGCATTGCCGCTAGCGGCAGTGGTGCCCACGTATGGTTACGACGTCAGACAAACAGGCAGTCAAGCTTCATGGATACGGCGTCAGGAGTACTCCTCACCTCTGGATGGCCTCCATGGCTTACGCAATGAAGCATGAATAGTGGGAGTGGATAGCTTTCTAGTCGACGACGACACTGTGGGTGAAGTGACAGAGTTGTGTGGAGAACCAGGCGTGAAGGAAAAGAATGAATTGGAAATCGATGATCTGAAATGGATACAATGGAAGGCTAGAAAACAATGATCGAATTACAAACTACAAAGCACACTTACCTCGATTCTATAGTTCCTGCCCTTCTATCATCAAGGTTGAGCTTGTCACAATCGAGCGAATCGGAAGACCATATGCAAGAGGAACCCGATGAGGACGACTCCCACTTGTTGGTCATACTCTGACGAGCCTGTAACATATCATATAATATCCGATACAGTAAGCCTTCAGCATAGGTCGAATAGCTAGGTTATAGGTTTTCAACATCCGGTCAGGTTTTTCTATTTTTGGCAAATTTGGCTCAAAAGACGGTCAGGTTTTCAGATTGTTGCGAAATTTTAGCTGAAAATGTGGTTAGGCTTTACTTTAAGTGAACATCTATGACGTGTGGTGCTACAGTAACCAAGGGAATAATTTGAATGAAATACCGTAATCCGGGTAAAACGAGCGGTGTTACAACAATTTTCCTTTTTGTCTATCTGATTCCTATGTCGCGTCGTCGTCATTTGGCCTCATCTCCTTCCACATCCATGTCTACCTCACCCCCTCATAAGAAGGATCGTCCATCGATGCAGGATACCGTGGTCAAAGCCATGGAGTTCTCTTTGATGGATAGACCTCCATCTGTACCCGCTCCCTTATGGTCCAATATCACTTCACTTGTTTCTCTTCTTGCTACCTTTGTAGAGGAGCTTGCCTCTCGTGCTCAACCTCCACCTATCCAATCCTCTTCTACCCAATCCATTGTATCTAGTCTGGCCTCTCCTCCCTCACAATCTCTCTCTTACTCTGACTCGGTTGAGGCACAAATTCGTGGTCGTTCACTAGTTGTTTCGGGTCTCATTGAACCCGATCAATCACTTTCTCCATCTGAGAGATCGAGTGCAGATGGTATGGCTATCAGTGCCTTGCTGGATGCCCTCGATGTGGAAGCCACGCCCACCTCTGTCTTTCGTATGGGTAAACCGTCTGACGGTCGGCCCCGATTGGTAAAGGTGGTCCTTCCTGCTCGCTCCTTTCTTCTAACGGCTCTAAAGAACGGACAGGAACTTCGTACCAAGGCACAATTCAAAGGTGTGTTTGTTCGAAAGAGCCTTACTAGAGAAGAGCGAATTAAGAGAGACTATCTGGCTCAAGTGACATTCTCTTGGCACTTGGCCAAAAAGTGATAGGAACCGAACGGGCCCAAATTGTGTATAGGTGTAGTATGGGGTGGCATGAGATCACAGACGGAGTTAGGTTTCGTCATATCTGCTCCTTCGCTAAATAACGTAAGTTCCACATAATGGCATCAAAATTTCAAAGTTTACGGATTCGTTCGATATGTGTATGCGACGATGGGTAATAATAAGCAGGTAAATTACACCAAGTCTCATCCCGGTCCAAAACCGTGAGGCCCAGAAAAAATTAAAAAACCAATAAAAATTAGTTTTATTTTTTGTTTTATTTTTCCTACAAATGCCTCTCGGTGGGTGACTTTTTTTATTTCTTTAATTTGACGAGTATTCATTAATGTAACTCATATATGAAAATGAACTAAAACAAATGGGTACAAATTTGCCTTCTTCCCGAAAAACCACGACTAATTCGCCTTTTTTATCGCAAACTGACTACCATAATGCAAATGCGGAAATTCAAAATACTTCATTTTTCATATTTTATCGAAAAATAGTGTCATATTACACCTTTGATATTCAGATATCAAACAAAATATAAAAGAAAACAATAATATAATACCGAAAACGAATGAAAACATACAATGATTGAATTTCCGCATTTGCATTACCGTAACCGGCACACGCTTAATCGGCTCAGTTTGCGATAAAAAGGCGAATTAGTCGTGGTTTTTCGGGAAGAAGGCAAATTTGTACCCATTTGTTTTAGTTCATTTTCATATATGAGTTACATTAATGAATACTCGTCAAATTAAAGAAATAAAAAAAGTCACCCACCGAGAGGCATTTGTAGGAAAAATAAAACAAAAAATAAAACAAATTTATTATTGGTTTTTAAATTTTTTCTGGGCCTCACGGTTTTGGACCGGGAGGAGACTTGGTGTAATTTACCTGCTTATTATTACCCATCGTCGCATACACATATCGAACGAATCCGTAAACTTTGAAATTTTGATGCCATTATGTTGAACTTACGTTATTTAGCGAAGGAGCAGATATGACGAACCCTAACTCCGTCTGTGATCTCATGCCACCCCATAAGACACATATGCACAATTTGGGCCCGATCGGTTCCTATCACTTTTTGACCAAGTGCCAAGCCATAAGCAAAATATGTTCACTGAGTCAGATAGTCTCTCATAAGGGATTTCCAATTTCAACCTGCATATGTACGAGCGCGTCTGACTAGAGATATCATCAAGCTTTACGAAAGTTCAAACATGTTCACATGGCTTAGTGGCAAGAGTGTTGTGTAGTGATCCGAACCTCGTATGTTCGAATCCTACCCAGCGTAAATCAACTTTGCTTATTTTTCTTATTGTTTAAATCTATTTCAAATCCCTTAAATGTAAGGCAATAATTCCCTTACAGGCAAGGGAAATAATTCCCTTGTATGACTGGGAATAATTCTCTTGGGGTACCTTAGCCAGGGAATTATTCCCTAACATATAAGGGAAATTTTTGTGAGTGTACATTCAAACCCACTCATGGTCGTGTATCCTCTTTCTCTTTTCATATCCCTCGTTGTAGACGCGAGAACATGCGTTCATCTTTTGCACTTAGAACATCCCGTTACCTGACAAAACTACATTGTATTATCGATCCATCCCAATCAATATCCATAATAAAAGCTAAACTTTTATCCTCCCCTCCGCAAGCCTTGTTTCACAAACTAGGCCTCCCTTCCATCGACTTGTAAGGATTCTCCTGTTTTTGTCCTTCCGGTTCATGTCAGTCTGTCTCTACTGACACAAAGCGGTCCTCTTCCCGCTTAGGGCCTCCTCCACTCTAATATATTGAACCTGGAAGCGACGATACACAGTGAGATCCTTCCCTCCCTCTCTCCGACCCCCTCGCCTCAACATTATTCACATTATTCATTTATCACTTGTTGTCACATTTATTCAATGTATGATAAATTAAATTAAATTAAAAATTCATTTTCGTTATCAGTCAGAAGCAAATATTCAGTGAAAAGAACGCTTTATGCCATGACATAAAAGGATTACGGTAACACCAAGCCGTACTATGCGTTACAGTAACACCAAACCACACTAGAGCATACATGTCCCCAAAAAGATCAAAAACGTAGTTCGTGTTCTTCACTATGTGTCTTACAGTACCATCCACTCTATCTTCGGGATGGGATAAATGGAAGTCTCTGAATACAGTAACCAAGAGATACCGTACCTACTACTCCTTAGTAGCAGCCGTAGTGGTTGGGCTCATCGAAGCTTGTCGTTAATCTGCCATCGAATCCAATTGCGGGTTGATGCTGAAATTATTGATTGATTATAGGGGCGAAATGTGGAAAAGATAAATCGATACCTTGATGCCTTGGAGGTGGAAGGAGCTTGGACTTGGATGAGGCCTACAAATAGCAAAGATTAAAGATCATCTACCGTACCTCGTAATGAGTTTACCATACCTTGTTCTTCTTTTTGTCGTCTTCATACCATTCTCAGTCTTCGCCATGACTTCACTTGTGGAGTGGACGACATGAAATATAGAGGATTCAATATCATAAATATTATTCGTTAATCACAGAAATAAACAATAGAATATACCTTTTATCTTATGTCCTGCTATTATATTATAGTAGAACATCCTTCCTTCCTTCCGACGAGTAGACATGAAATTAAAATAACGATTAATATATGAAATATTATAATTTATATAATGATGGGAGGGGAAGGGGGGAGAGGGGGGAGTAGGAGGGGGAGGGGAGGGGGAGAGGGGAGGGGAGGAGGAGTAAGAGGGGGAGGAAGGGAGAGAGAAAGGGAAGGGAAGGGGAAAGGGAGGGGGAAGGGGGAGGGGAGGGAAGAGAGAGAGAGAGGGTTATTCTCCTTTCCTTCAGCCTATTCCTTCAAATAATGAAGGAATAAGCTGAAAGAAAGGAAGGGGGTGAAGTTCACGAAACTTATCCGGCCATACTTTATGACCATAATGTTCAAAGATCAAATGAGATCAAAGATTAAAATAGCGCTACCAATTTGAGAAAGATCAAAACTGCGCAGTTGTGTTGCCCCTTGAGCCCCTATTTTTGGGCCGAAATGGGGCATCACAGACATCTTTTGGACGGAAAGAATTAAAAGATAAGAATCAACTTATCTCACCTAATCTCTCGCGTAGCCCTTTCACATAAGTATAGAAAAGTAAAGAATGTAAAAAGAGTATTGTTGATTTAAACTGCCTCTCACAAAATGCAGTAATTTAAAAAAAAATCATTTTGATTGATTGATTGGAATTTACCACTTTCACTAATGACGAACAAATAATAAATATTGCACAATACAATTGAAATGAAGCGAAAAAAGAATGTACAAAATAAAAATTTAAACAAAATGATCGGTGCTAATGCCATCTAACACTATTGGGTATTCCAAAAACATTTTGTTTTCCTCTGTTAAAATCATGAAGAGAGGTCGAATAAGATTGTAAAGAGATGATTATTGTAATCTATTCGTTCCACGCATATTACGCATATTATGTGTATTATGTATCCACGCATATTATGTGCGCGTTTTCGTTAAGAGAAAACGAGTTGATGGGGCGAAAAGAAGGGACAAATACCGCGAACGCAAACCGCGAAGATAGGCGAAGAAGATAGTATATCTATCATATCTGTTTATTGTCTTTCGCATTTATGATTGACAAAATCATCATTCTAAACAATTGAAATGATTTCAAATCGAGTATGAAGAATGTTAGGTGCATTCATCATCTCATAGTAACTTATCCTGGATGGGGGGACTCTCATAATCATGAAAACGGGAAAACAATAGCAAGGTGTATCAATCGTCCTTTCGGATAAGCTGACTTGTCTGGCAGATTTTAGTCAAGGGTGGCAGCATACAACGAAAACACAATGAAATATAACGAAAAGATTCATGAATAGTGATAATAAAAATGCAACGAGAAACAAATAAAAAACAGAACGTCCTTAGACGTACAAAACAATCAGAACTAGGATTATGTAATAAACAAATTACACATATTATGAGGTCTGAAATAAAAGAGAATATAAACAATATAGGACAAGATACCATTGGGGGTTACTGTGACTGGCTAGATTGGGTCATGATATGAATACTAAATAACAAAACTGGGTTACTGTAAATGGCAAAATTTGGTCAAAAAATTAAAAATAAATAACAAAAACAAGGTATATTGTAACTGACTAGGTTACGATAAAACATATGAAGTATAAATTAAAAAAATCTACGGCAAAAACAAGGGGAAATGAAATGGGAGAAATTAGGGAACATCACTG
The DNA here is from genome assembly GCA_943737045.1 of Parapristionchus giblindavisi. Taxonomy (NCBI): domain Eukaryota; kingdom Metazoa; phylum Nematoda; class Chromadorea; order Rhabditida; family Diplogasteridae; genus Parapristionchus; species Parapristionchus giblindavisi. Next base: position 132,366 of record CALSFV010000349.1, read on the forward strand.
TTAAGGGGCATTTAAAGGAACAATTTTCAAAAAAAATAGTATGCTGTAATGGGGGGGGGTCATGTGATGGAAAGGAGCGATAGAAGGCGAGCGAAGAGCATCATTCTTTATTCTTCATTTATTTATTTACTTTGATTTTCTTCTTTTTCTTTTCTTTTTCTTATCTTTCTTTTTTATTTCTTTTCTTTTTTATTTTATTTTCTTTTTTATTTCTTTTTTACTCTCGCTCTAGCCGAACTATCCTTATTCCAATTGATTGGGAAGCATCCGAGGAGCTGCAGGGAATGTTCACAACGAGTGATCAGCCTGAAATATACGACATATTAGAAGTGACGACATATTAAACCTCACGGTGGTTGTTGAACCAGACAATGATCTTTCGATATCATAAACAGCAGCGAGATATTGTGTACTGACCATGAGTTCGCGAACCATGTCCTCCTTGAACTCCTTCTATTCATCAGAGGTCCTTAGTGCCTTAGAGCTTCTTTCTGACCACACCCTGAGCTCCTAGACATCGATGGGATCGGTCATGTAACGAACCTGTAAACAAACAACTAACAACGATTTAAAGATAATAACCAAAGGTTTTAGAAAAAAGAAACATACCTCTTACAATTGTTAGCACTTCATGTAAGTTATCCTCATCCTCAACGACCTCGTCGAAGAGCTCAAGGAACTTCGACTCCCTTGACGAAGTTATGCCGCCATCAGCTCATCGCAGTTGAAAGATGTATTTGCTTAGCTTACTAAAACGAATTCAAAAATGATAAAAATAAATGAACATTTTAATACCTTGATGGAGTTCTTGCTGTAATTCTCCTTCTTTCCATGATACGGAGTAAATCAAGACACTTGGCACTTTATGTGCATGGCACTTCGGTATATCGGGGTCCTTGACGGCTCTGTAATATTGAGTATTAATTAATAACACTTAATGATACCCGCATTCTCTGTCTAAACTAGCAACGTATTCTCGTTCATTCACTCTTTCACCGATAATTACTATGACGACCCCCTAGGCGATACCAGTAAGATCCACTAAAGAGCTTTGCGAAAGTAGATACAGAGTAAACGATAGATAAGTGCACAAACCTGACGACGAAATATCATCTTGTCCAAGATTGCGAGCAGGCGAGAAAGACCTTGTCGGCGACACGGAAGGTAGTGTAGAATATCCTACGTCGTACTGTCAAATCAGAGTAGTCAACTCCGGCCTGAATAAACAAAATTATATCAAGAAGCTGTAAATGTAAAGATGAAATCAGTACCTGGAGTGCGTCTCACAGCGTTCTCATGACTTTCAAAGCAAGAACGACCGCTCAACATACACACTCTCTCGAATACAATGGTCTCTCCTTTGTCTTGCTTTGGAAGAAAAATGGCTTGGACCAGAATACTGTGGTCTATGAAGGACCTGTTGCGAGACTTGGCGATGGCACCCAGGTTGTTGACTAGATCAGCCTTGGTCATACCGATACCGGTATCCTTGAAGGTGATAATGAAATAACAGCGAACTTGAAATGAAATAAAATCAACAAGAACGATACAAACCATTTCCTCCTTGCCGAGCTCAAAAGCTTGAGTAAGAGGCTGCTCTGATCAAGAGCATCATAAGTATCAGACTAATTCTCCTGAATATCCACCGTCCATGAGTAGAATATCCCCTCTTTCTCTCTCCCTTTCCATCTCTACATTCAAACGTCGTCCTTAGTGGCTTTTATTGAAGGCGTACCATCATCTGACTTGCCGAGGGTCTTCTATTATGGTATCCTTTTACCCTGTTGATCTTGATTCGGTCTTTAATCAGATAATCATTTTATGAATATTCATACATTGGTGAGTGTTCACTATAACACGAAATGTTAAATAGAACACTGTTTCACTGATTGTGTGTAGTGTCCTCTCGATATTATATACTAGACGATTCCACGTTTGTTCCTTCATTATTCATACAATTCACTGATCAAGCAAGGGAAACTTTTGGTGTATATAAGGGATAGTTCCAGTAGATGATCCATTTCTGTAAATGTCCATAGAACTCGACGATGAAGGATTCAACCTATCAGAATCTGTGTACATTCCTTCTTGGTTCTGCTACGTTCTTTAGGTTAGGACAAGATGATTATTGATTGATTTGTATGATCTACTCAATAGATTCATCGGATTGGACATGTCAATCTTCACTGTTGAGTCAGTTCTTCATTCAGCCTATATCCGAGACAATTCTACCATTATTGATCATGCTGGATACTATGGGTACGGTAGATCAGATCGATTATCGATTGATTCGTTTGATTCAGACAAGCAGTGAGGGCGATAGTATCATGTGCGGCTTCATTTGTAGTCCCGATGATTGTTGGATATCTTAAACCGAAGGTTATTCGATTATCTTCCAATTTATTATAGTTCTACCACGAAATGCGTCGGTACATTATACGCAATGGTTTTTTTCATAAAATTTTGTAAAATATTCTTCAAACATCTTTATTCTTTCATAATTAATTACAGTGGTCGTTAACACTGGGTGCATTAGGTATCTCTCTTTATATTGGAAGTTTTCTCATTATCAATAATTATATCTACTTCATCAGCAGTGCTCTTCTCGGATTCGCTGTGACTTGTAATTATTTTATTTTGAAAAAAAGCTGTCCTATATCGTTAATTTACAATCGGAAATATCGGGAAAGTTTTGATATGAATAATGTAGTCGGACATTCACGTATTTTTGAGATGACGCATATGCAAAATATCCAAATATAATTTTGTGGATGTATATTATGATATTATGCACAATTTTGCTTATAAAACATTTTTCAGTAAATTTCACTGCTTATTCGACATATCAAATGGAATTCTCGACTCGAGATACCCTCGCTCGAAACTTTTCCAGAGCATGGTCGATAGCAAGTTTGAGGTTGAATTGATCTTTGATCTTTGTTACTTTTTTTATTTTTAAGCTTGATCGGTGGAGGAATAAAACTCGTCAAGTTAAGAACAGTGTATCTAGTGAGAATCCTCATGATGCACTAACATCTATTCAACATATTAGTAAGTCTAACGTAGATCATTGAATCTCTAATACATTCGAAAATAAATAGGTAAATAAAGATTAGATCTATTCACAACATGATAGAAAGACCTTTAAAACCAAAAAAATGTGCATGAATTATTAAAATTATACGTTTTTATCAAAACAAAATTACTGTTTCGCAAAGGTGAGCACTGTCTATTAGCATAGCGATTAAAAACCAATTTTCACGTTTTCTTTACAGAAGCACAGTGTGCAGTCATCATTGATCCTTCTATAATAATATTGATTCCTCGTTTTCTTAATGTTGGTCTACTTGGTTCATTTTATATGAATGTTTTCCCCACTGCTTTACAATACTCTACAATTCTATCACAAAGCAATCCGATTCTAATGTCTTATTATTCATTTTCTTTGTGTATCGGGGGAGTTATTTGTGAGTTTTATTATTGTTATTGACTTGAACACAAGTGTTATCCAGGTGGTTTAATCATCGGCCCTTTAAATAAGCGATTCAGAGACTTTGGTCTCAAACCTCTTTACTACATAACAATTACTATCCAATTAATTATCTATATATTATCATATCTTACAATTCCAAATTGGTCGACTGCTATACGTACGACTGATTCTTCGGCTATCCAACCACAGTCAGTTATGTTTCAGTTTTGACACATTTATTCAAGTCACATTTATTCATTTATTCTGATGTCAGTCAGTACTAGTTGTTTTTTTTCATCAAAAATTGCGAAACTTATTTCAGTACGGTATGGGTTGTGACAATCTCTATATTGATTGGTATAGCAGATACAACAAATAAGTCCTCTAATACAGTATTGTGTTCACGATTGATTAAAGGAAGAGCTTCCCACACTTATTCTGCAACTCGATTTTATGTCGTAAGTCACTCATAACGATCAAGAATGATTATAGTATTCTTTATAGTATTCTCACTATGAAGAATGTAGAATCTAAGTTTCGACCATCTAAAGAGAACTTACAACTCGTTGTTATGCATCGTTACATATGCCTTACCTACGCCGTTACCTCCGCCGTAACGACGGAGACGCGGCGGAGGGGGTTACTGCGTAGGCACGTAAGGCAAATGTAACAATGTATTAGACTTGACTACTTGATTTCACTTGTTAGAATTATGATAAGAAATACAATGTATGAGCTCACATTTGTTTGGGCTTGTTAAAAATTTTTAATTGACAGTATCCTGAGAAAAGAATCTGTATTTAAGGGATTAATGAAAGCTCTTCTGTTCTTCTTCTCACCTTCACTATCAATGATCACCCATATTGACATCCATATTACCATTATAATCACTTCATTATTCTCATTTAATTGGATTGTCAACAAAATCGAAGAACGACAACAAATGGATAAGGAGGAAAATATGAAGAGCACATCTGATTTTTAGTTTTTAACATCGATCAAAACCATTTTTATGTTTAATATGCTAAATATTGCTAGGTAATTATTCGAATTATTCCAAATTATAGCACGAGAAGAATTATCAACTTTTCAATAAAATATTATACCCAGTTATCGTAATCGAAATAGCCTAATTGTTAGCTAAATATTTCGCTAATTATACAATAAAAAACAATTATCAATTGATATAAGATCTGATCAATTAACCAAAATAAAAGGAGTGAAGATATACTTTTATCTATTGAGTAATTAAGGGATAAAAGACAGAACGACGTTTATCTGTATAGTATTTGGGATGGATTCAATCTCAACCAATATCCAATCATTTACTCAATTCTTTCACTGATTCTTTCTTCTTAATCGTCTTTGTCTTATCATTATCCGTAGTTCCTGTTCCCTTAGTATTATTCTTTTCACCGTCATCATCTACTGAATCTTTCGTTATGGAATCCTTCTGTGTAGTATCATCTGAATTCTTCTTCATAGAGTCCTTTTTAGTCGTATCATCTACTGAATCCTTCTTCGCCTCCTTCTTCGTATCTTCTTGCGTCTTCATTTCCTTTCTAGTAGTATCTTGAGTTGTTTCCAAAGTCTGTTTGTTATAACTTTTTTCTTCCTTACCAACACTTTCTTGAGTCACTTCTACTGTGAGTTTCGATGTGTTATCACTAGCTGTTTTCTCGACAGTTTTGTTACTGATATTACCACTTTTTGGATCGATCGGCTTAACAATCGGATCCTTCACAGGACTTTCATCCACTTTCTTGTTTCGTCCATTAGTCGATTCAACTTCTCTTGGTGTCAATTGGGCTTTCTCTGGAGTACTCCCTATACTGCCCACATCTATCTTTCTCTTATCTGAAAAAAAGAGCTTATTTATGGATAGTTACAAAACTACAAGACTAACTACACAACATAACTAAGATAACTACAAGAGCAACACACTGACGGCAAACTTTAAAAATTATAAATTTGAGGTATAGGCTATCCAAGATGCGACAATTAGAGAAACATTCTCTCATATAAGGGATAATTTATTAGCATACTCCAGTCCTCATTACTATCTCGAGCGAGAGAGTATTATGCAACGTTTTTTGAGAGAATTTGGAGTAAGCTAGACTTTCTCTATGTCTACATAGAAATCCCTCGAAGAGAATTTGCCGTGAGTTTATTTAAAGATACTTTAGGTGAGTGAGGTTCTCGATGGTATTCCCCATCCATTCTTGTCAAATCCAGCAGCTCAGATAATAAGAAAAATATATGAAATGCAGAAAGTTATATAACATATAACATAATAATGCACTCACTTTTCTTATCCAAAACTTTTTGTCTATCGGCGGGAAATCGTATGATAGAGACAGCAAAGAGAATAATAGCCGGTATTATCATAATAGAAACGATTTTGAAGGCTTTGGCCGATGAATCCCATTCAACTTTATGAGTCACATTGTGACTTTTCTTGAATTTCTCCGTCAACTACCAGCATTATTATAGTATATTTTAATTAATAAAATTATAAGTATAACTAACCACTCCTGTGACTAAAGGGCCGGGTCCATCGCCACAGACGTGACTGACAAGAACTCGGAGCGACATTGCCGTACTGTGAAGCTTTGGTGGAACGACGTCCTGAAAAGATAAATACCGTAAGTCTAAGTTGATAAACACAGTAAGTTTGAGTGGATACAGTAACGAGAGACTAACCAATAGAAGATCAACTGTAGTTGCCCAATTGAACGATAGACCAAATATAGCGATGAAGAAAACAATCTGAATTTTTACAGTTATGGACAATTATAAAATGTCTTTTAACTGAATTCCCCATTCTAATTTGAACTTTGACTGCACTTTCTTAATTTCTTTGTCTTGTATTCCCACATATAGGTAAGATGGTCTTTCCCAATCTCAAAGAAATTCACTGTGAGTGTACAACTTACATATCCTATTGTGATACTGTGGTCAAAGACATAGAGCGCAACAACAAACGCTATCCCTGAAATGAAGCCATTTTGCGATTAAATATAGAATATTTTGAAAATATGAAATGTCGCACCTCCGATGACACAGCCTATACCACTGACAACGGCATCAGCTCGTGGTGTTTTCACTTTGTACTTTCCACTTTTCAATGCCTAAAAAGAAATTATTAGACAATTAATCTTCATCTTCTTTAATCACAGACTAAACAAAGAAATTCACTTCGCAACTCGTTCTTGAATTTATAGTTTTTTGTGAGACACAGAATGCCCATAAATTTCACAAGATCTTGGGACTAAACTACAATTATCGAGTGACTGATATTTGATCTGTAGTTCCACCCTAACTCCGCCCACTTATGAGATAATCTGGCTTCTGGGGTATGCCGATCTTACTTGATCATGCATGGATTCAAAAACATTAGTTGTAATATGGATAAGCAACAGACAGACGTTACAAATAAAAGTTGTGTTATACCTGTGATAGAAGTGTTCCGAAGATTACTCCAGACAATCCAGCGGCTATAGCAACTCCTCCAAATACTACGATGACACTAAATTACATTTTTAATTGATTTTCTTAAATCAATAATCGGGATGGTTAAATAAATCGATCATTGACAAAAGTAAAATAAAATACAATATTTTAACTAACCTGGATTTCTTCTTTGCATGCATGTCTTCTAGTAGTGTCAGTTCGTCTTCTTGATCATCACCCATATCCACTGCAGCAGAAGCGTGTTGGATCGCCTTTGGGAGTAAGAAAGTTGCTGCTCCTAAGGTCAATCAATCGATAAATCGATCGATAATATATATTTAACGTGATGTTCAAAAGTCGCGAAAAAAAAAGAAAAGAGGCGAAAGAGTATGTAATACAAGGAGAGTTTTCTTTTCTTTTCACATCTTTTCAACAGATTACCGACGACAAAGTAGATGCAAGTGAGTGCGATTGTTGTGCAGACAAAGGTCGGGCTTAAAGAATCACATTAAACAACTAGATGACTCTCCGCTCCGGCCATACTCTTTCACAGATAAAAAAGTGATAGTGTCATAAGATTCGATTTCGTTCATTTAAATGTCATTGTACTGATCAAGAATAGTAGAAGATAGATCGAGAGATATAACAGAAAGCATCAGTCGATAGGAAAAAAAGAGAAATCTCGAATCTTCTCAACTCAAGAGGTCAGTATGGAAAGCTAAATATTTGAATCAGGATGCAAAACTAATTGATTATCATTTCGATATCCAATTTTCTGAAGAAAGATTAATCTCAAACAAAGTGAAGATATAGACTTTTTTTAGAATCACCAACTTTTTTAACAGAGCCCATAACTGACGCAAGATCTTGGGCTTATTGCTGCGTCTGCTACTACTTCTCTATAATGTAGATCGATTATCGATTGTGTCTAAACGATCTACCGTATACCAAGGAACCGTTCGTTTTGGGAGACGATCGAAGGAGAATAGAAAAGATTACGAATGCGGCAACATCTGTAATCGTGAACTGACTTATTATAAGAGATATCCCAAAACATATTTGACGCATTAAAGGAACATTCCATCCTGATTTGACTATCCGTTCTGGATACACTCTCATGGACAAAGAATACGAGAACGTGCTGCAGGAGAGGACAGTTTCAAATTAGCTTGGGGAGGTAATGAAGTTAATTAAGTTATCAATTGCTTAAATAAAAGTAAAGCAAACCAATAAATGCTCCCATTCTCACTCCCCATTTCCAACTTTCATTATGGTTATCCGTAGATATGTTTTTAGCCACGGTTGTTCCCATCATGTGTCCAATGCCGCTAAATTCAAATTTGAATATTCGCGCCAAATCGTCAGTTCAAACCTTCCAACGGGTATAGCTATGTAGAATATCATGAGCAATGTAGACCGTTTTTGTCCAGAAAACATATCAGCAATAAGTATTGGGGCGAGTACAGTGAAGGCGCCCTGACCGACTCCCACGAGACAACGAAGGATAAGGAAGACCGAGAATAACTGTCAAAGATTTCGATTATTGAGGGCACATTGCTAGTTAACTTATTTAATCAAAAAAATTATATTTAAAGTGCATGCATACTTATTCTTGTACATCTATTAATAATATTAATATAATTTTGTTTTGGTAGGGTATTTTGATAGATTTTTCATCGAAAAAAATAAGATACTTTTGAGGGAATGAAAGTGCAAGCGAAGACAGCGGATGTCCAAATAACAATACCAGCCATGATAAGCCAACGTTTCTGAACTCTGACAAAGATCAAAGATCAGAAATGCAAAAAATCAAAGATCAAAGATTACTTTGCTCCCAGAACACCTAAAATTGGTGAGAATACTGCTAATGAGAGAATGAAAGTTGTCTGGATGAAACCTCCCCAATCATCACCAATATTGAAATAGCCTTCGATATAGTTAAGAGTACCTGAAATAATAAATCAATTATTTGCTTATTAAAAGATAGAATCTAAATATGACTAGTCAAAATTTAAAAAAAAATAAATAGAATATGGTGCTTTATGGTATTTCGTCAAAATAAGGTATATTTCTTACTGGAAACGGTGAATCGATCGATATAATTTTGCAAATTCAATACGACCAAAAGCACGAAGACGAAGTAGTCACGGACTGTTGTTTTCTTAGCTACTATGACCTCCTTTGAGAATCTATATTAATATAAATCAATATTTCGTAGTGACCAAGCAGTTTTTTTAAATCTCAAATTCAGAAACATTTTATACGAATCTAACAAACATTGATATATCTTGAATTTCCTTTGCATTTGCTTCTTTGGGACCATCATTAGATTCATCTCTATTTGCTTTCCCACTCTCGTGCGCTACAATTGAAAACGAACATTAAAACACTGAGTTATGTCAATATTAATATTTTTTGCATAATTTAGTTCTTTTATTAGGAGTTTGTCAATGAACACATCAAAGTATAGCTCCACAAACAGTAGAAAATCAAATATGAGATTTTTTAAAATTTTCATGACTATTATATATAACAAAATTATTTAAACAAAGAGAATCCTATAATTATTTACTTAGATGATGATCATCTTTACCTGTTGGGGATACAGACATTTAACGGATAAGAGGTTGTTGAGAGCAATACGACCTATCCTTGAGATGAGAAAAAGATGAAATGAAGGGTTTAATTAATTTTGATTGAAAATTGAATATTCTGTTTATTAGGGTGTCCGGAAAGTGTTTGCACTTTTTAATGCACTTTCTTTCGACCCCTCTTACGAGAGCAAGGGCTGAGGCATTTTTCATACTTCGAAGGCCTATTGATCAGCAAATGTGATAAGTTTCATTTGCCAACTCTCTTTCCTTGACTATGGAGCACTGACCGAACGGTCTAATGCAGTTGCATACGAGATGGAGGACACTTATTGTTAAAGAAGGGGGCCCACGAGATTTGAGGTGCGCTATTGACAAGAGGATCGTGTGACATAGGAAGCGACATTATGTTCTTTATTAGATTTGAGAGATTGAACGCGTAGAGCGTGTAGCTCAGTGGTTAGTAGTCAGCGCTTGTAACCGCGACACGCGGCGGGTTCGATTCTCGTTTGCAACTTTCTTTATATTTCTCCTTCAAATTCAAAAACTCGCGCCTTTCCCTGGGGGATCAATGAACTTTATGCTCGGATTACGACATGCCGGGGCACCTAAAATTTTAGAGAAAATTGTTTTTGCGTACAGGATGATGTGATCTATAGTTCTGCCTGGCCAGTTTAGTCACGAAAAAACTGGCACTACTTCAGAATAGGGTACCAGTACACCGGGCAAGTCCAAAAGGACATGAAAAATGAAATTAACACAAAGGAAAGGACGTTTATATTAGGCAATTATACTATTATTTTGGACTGGTACCCTATTCTGAAGTAGTGCCAAAAAACTCGTGTGTCCCCTTCTTTAAATGTGGACAGTATCTCACCACTTCGATAACGTTTCTTCGTTTGTTATTTGAAAAAATGAAATCATGAAAAAAGTTGGATGAAAATGTAATGGAATTAGTGAATTTAGTTACAAGATGTATGCAGTTTAGAGGTTTCTTATTTGATTTGAATTTCGTTATAGAAAGAAAAGAAACTTTAAAGGTGGAGACCCGTAAGCGTTTATGCAAGTGCCCGGTGGTGCACAATGAGATGGAGCGACCACACATCACTACCTTACAATTATCGTAGTGGTAAAAATTCGGAATAGGGGTTGTGGGCTCGAATCTTATTTCCGAAATTTCTTGTTTTTCAAAAACCGTGCCGTTACCGGTTTGTTTTTGGTTAAGGTGTCCTTTGTCTCTCTGTTCATCGTTAAAGATAAATAAATTATTATTATTATAAGATTGGATCCATCCCAAATAATACTGATAGACGTCGTTTTGTCTTTTCCCTCGACCACTGAGTAGATATGATGTCAATCGATAATTGTGCTTGTATAGTATAATCGGATAAATATTTATATATTGAGAATAGTAAGATAAGATAACAGTTAAATTAGTTAGACTAGACATACTATTCTATTGAAAAGCTATTAAGTCAACTCGTACAATAATTTGAAATAATTCGAATACTTTTCTAGCAATATTTACCCTATTAAACATTTTAAAATATGGTTTTGATCCATGTTAAAAACTAAAACTCCGATGTGCTGTTAATAGTTTCCTCCCTCTCCATTTGTTCTCGTTGTTTGATTTTGTTGACAATCCAATTAAATGAGAACAATGAAGTGATTAGAATGATGATATGGATGACAATATGAGTGATCATTGATAGAGAAGGTGAAAAGAAGAATAGAAATGCTTTCATTAATCCCTTCAATGTGGGTACATTCGTTGGCAGAATGATTTTAGCTTAATTTTTTTTTGACAAAGTCAAATAAATATGAGAATCTACATTGTATCTTTGAACCAGAAGATCATATTATGATTCTAATAAGTTCTCTTTGGATGGTCGTAACTATAGCGTTTTTAAGGCGAAAGATTTTATATTCTGAGAAGTGAGAGCCAACGAATACCTTACAACCATTTTATACTCTTGATCGTTATGAGTGACTTACGACATAAAATCGAGTTGCAGAATAAGTGTGGGAAGCTCTTCCTTTAAACAATCTTGAGCATAATACTGTATTAGATGAGATATTTGTTGTATCTGCTATACCAATCAATATAGAGATTATCACAACCCATACCGTACTGAAACAAGTTTTAGAATTTTTGCTGAAAAAACAACTAGTACTGACTGACATCAACCATTTGAATAGATGTGTCAAAAACTGAACTGACTGTGGTTGTATAAGGGAAGAATCGGACGTGGGTTTAGCAGTCGACCAATTTGGAATTGTCAGATATGATAATATATAGATAAGTAATTGAATAGTAATTGTTATGTAATAAAGAGGTTTAAGACCAAAGTCTCTGAATCGCTTATTTAAAGGGCCGATGATTAAACCACCTGGATACAAGTCATGTTGAAGTCAATAATAATAATAAAACTCACAAATAACGCCTCCAATACACAATGAAAATGAATAATAAGACATTAGAATCGGATTGCTTTGTGATAGAATTGTTGAGTATTGCAAAGCCGTGGGAAAAACGTTCATGTAAAATGAGCCAAGTAGACCAACATTCAGAAAACGAGGAATTAGTATTATCATAGAAGGATCAATGATAATTGCACATTGTGCTTCTGAAAAAAAATCTTCTTTGTGAGACTTTGTGAAATAGTTTCTGATTTTAAAGAAGGGGACCCACGAGATTTGGGCTGCGCTTTTGAGATGAAGAACGTGGGACATAGGAAGCGACATTCCTTTCTCTATTAGATTTGACTGGTTGAACGCGTAGAGCGTGTGACTCAGTGGTAAGTAGTCACCGCTTGTAACCGCGCCCCGTGGGTTCCATTCCCGTTTGCAATTTTCAATATATTTGTACTTCTATTTCAAAAACTCGCTCCTTTCCCTGGAGTTATCAATGAACTTTAAGCCCGAATTACAGTGTTCCGGGGCATCTAAAACTTTAGAGAAAATTGTTTTTGTATACAAGGAGATGTGATCAATAGTTCTGCCTGGCCAGTTTAGTCACGAAAAAAACTCGTGCGTCCCCTTCTTTAAAGGTACATCCATTTCTAATTTGAAACTCTCCGCTATTACAATGATCGTCAACGAGAAAGCAGTGGAGAGTCAAATTACAGTACTGGCCAAAAGACACAGATACGTAAAAACACTCTCAAATTAATCCCTGAATATCTGGACTCGATCGGTTGAGCTTGAAAAAAAGTTTCGGCGAAAAATCTAAAAGTCAATATATTTTCAGCTTATCATATCAGCGTGTTTGCATAATAACGGATCACTTTCTCGCTAGAGTTCGGCAGTGCCAGTAGGCAATAGATGTCGTACAATTGCACGAATGCGGATTTCTATTCGGCACCACTAATTTTGAAAAAAAAATCTTTTCCAATGTATTAAAGAGTCTATGATGCACTTTAGACTTACTAATATGCTGAATAGAAGTTAGTATATCATGAGGATTCTCACTAGATACACTATTCTTAACTCGACGAGTTGGAAGGAAACAATGTATTACCAAACTAATGATCGATAATAAGAATAATACACCGTACATCAATCTTTAATATATCGATTGATTTTGAATATTTTCTTGTTCAATGAAACCTTGTTTCTGATTCGCTATAGTATCGATATCGATCGATTATTATTGATTGATCCAGAGATGTTGAAGTTGATACAATATATATTATTCCTCCCCCGATCAAGCTTTAAAATTAAAAGTAACAAAGATCAACGATCAATTTCACCTCAAACTTGCTATCGACCATGCTCTAGAAAAGTTTCGAGCAAGGGTATCTCGAGTCGAGAATTCCATTTGATATGTCGAATAAGCAGTGAAGTTTACTGCAAAATCTTTTGTTGTATACAAAATTGCACATAATTTTAAAAATTTATATATAATATTGCATCCACAATATTTGATCGGGATATTTTAATGTTTTTCCACTACTTATACTTGCGAGATAGTGATGCCTCAATACCTCAAAAATACGTGACTAGATTTTTTACATTCCAAGGGTTCCAATATTTACAAAAGTGGGCGAGTGACCCATTTTTAACACCATAAGTCCATCGCTGATTGTAAATGAACGTTTCGGAAGCATTTTTTTCGATATAAAATAATTACAAGTCACAGCGAATCCGAGAAGAGCACTGCTGATGAAGTAGATATAATTATTGATAATGAGAAAACTTCCAATATAAAGAGAGATACCTAATGCACCCAGTGTTAACGACCACTGTAATTAATTATGAAAGAATAAAGATGTTTGAAGAATATTTTACAAAATTTTATGAAAAAAAACCATTGCGTATAATGTACCGACGCATTTAGTGGTAGAACTATAATAAATTGGTAAGTTAATCGAATAACCTTCGGTTTAAGATATCCAACAATCATCGGAACTACAAATGAAGCCGCACAAGATATTATCGCCCTCACTGCTTGTCTGAATCAAATAAATCAATCGATAATCGATCTGATCTACCGTACCCATAATATCCTGCATGATCAATAATGGAAGAATTGTCTCGGATATAGGCTGAATGAAGAACTGACTCAACAGTGAATATTGACATGTCCAATCCGATGAATCTATTGAGTAGATCATACAAATCAATCAATAATCTTCTTGTCCCAACCTAAAGAATGTAGCAGAACCAAGAAGGAATGTACACAGATTCTGATAGGTTGAATCCTTCATCGTCGAGTTCTATGGACATTTACAGAAATGGATCATCTACTGAAACTATCCCTTATATATACCAAAAGTTCCCCTTGCTTGATCAGTGAATTGCATGAATAATGAACAAACGTGCAATTGTCTATAATATGAAGAGGACACTATACACAATCGCTGAAACAGTGTTCCATTGTTTCAGTGTTTTGTGTTGCATTACACACGAACCATTCCATCAAACACCAATCCATGAATATTCATAAAAAGATTATCTGATTTCGGTGAGAGGCATGGGCTATTTTCGCTTTTCGATGATTTCTCGAAAAAGAATTTTTCGTTAAAAAATTAGAAAAAAACGTGACATATGTCAATTAACACATGGCTCTGGCATCTGGGAAAAGTTGGGAACTTTTGCTCACTGACTTTTTTTACTTAATTGATAGAATTCTATTTAAGAGACCGGCTCGGTAAGACTCGAGCATGGTCTGGACATTCGCGAGGAATTTCGATCTGGCCCTCAATACTTTCATCATAGACACATACCTGGGGGAGACCGATGAAAGTTATAGTGAAAATGCCCTTAGGCTCAAACCCGGCTCAAATATGTCACATTAATTAAAAAATTGAAAAATTCATATCTTTTCAATCGTGATAGCTAGGACTTTTATTTCTTTTTATTAGTGAATAACATGACCAGCACTCTTACAAACACTGCTGAACACTAATATCATATCGTTTTGAATATGTTTTTTCGGGTCTGATTTTCAGATTTTTTTCCTTCTATCCTCGTTGAAGAGATACTGCAAGAAAATTCATAGTGCATATTGTAGCCCTGACGATTATGTACATGTTGGTCACATTCCCTTGGCCAGCCAGTTTGTCATAAGCCTCGAGAATTGCAACTGAATATGAGATATGTGTAAATTGGAAAAATCGATAATTAAATTTCTTGAAATTCGCAAGAGCAAGAGTTAGCTTTATAATGTCATTTTACTCGTAGTGATGCGCGTACATAGGAAAAATATACAAATAGACTTGGACTATATTTTCAAAAAATTTAGAAAAAATATTTATTTTATTTTTATTTTTTCAACAGCCACATTCAGTCGACCGTCAAGGAAAGTTGATTCATAGGGCGGATGGTGGCTAATGCATGTGCCTTTGCAGAAACGACTGCCACGTGAAGCATCTTCGTTTCGCAGATCTCGAATTTATTTTTTTAAATAATTAAACTTGAATATTTATATGTTTCTTTAATATAAATCGGTTGGGAGGTAGCGCACTACATCCAACGCTGTACCATTTTAATCAGTAGGAGTATACGCTATTGGACTACCGTCAACGTCAAGAATCCCGAACTGATTTTTTTTTCAGTCGACTTTTGAACCATGACCCCGGGTTCATGGTTGAGAATGGATAAGGTCGAAAATTTCATGATGATCCCAGACCAAATACTATTTGGCATTATATCAATAGTGGGCCAACTTTTATTTTTATGGATACCATAGCTCGAATTACCGTAATAGTAATGCACGCACCTAAATTTTCCGAGAATCTCACCACATTATTATAGGATACGGTAGCTAGATTACGGTAATTCGAACTATGGTATCCATAAAAATAAAAGTTGGCCCACTGTTGATATAATGCCAAATAGTATTTGATCTTGTATCATCATGAATTTTCGGCCTCAGAAATTCTCAACCATGAACCCGGGGTCATGGTTAAAAATCATGAGTCGACTGAAAAAAATCAATTCGCGATTCTTGACGTTGACGGTAGTCCAATAGCGTATACTCCTACTGATAACACTGGTACAGCTTGGGTTGCAGTACGCTGCCTTCCAACCGATTTATATGAAAGAAACATATACAGTACCGTGCAAAAGTCCGGCCCCAAAATTTGAATCGCAATAACTTTCTTCGTACTTGACCGATCGGCCCCCGGTTTGTTTTATTAAATAGTGTAACCATTGGAGAAAATATTTATGTTATTGATTATTACCTACGATGATGAAATGATTTCATCATTCTTGAAATGCCGAGGTGCGATCGTAAAAATAGGTTTATTCTCAGGTACATTTTTTCAATTGGTCCAATTTTTTTGTGAGGAACGAACAACTATCGGTGAAAGTTTTAAGCCATTAACCACGTTGCTTGCATATCGCTCCGAGGAATTAGCTAATTTCGTCTGACCCATCAAAATTTCGTAAAAATGGCATAACTCAGTCTGTAGTTGAGCTACGGGCCTCCGATTCAACAAGTATTATCACATGGTCATAGGGCACCACCATGCCAATTTTGGAAAGATTCCTGCTCTTGAAGAGAAAATTCGAAAAAAATTAGCATAAAGTGTTTTGGGTCTTATGGTATTTCTGAGGCGGTATTTCTAAAAATCTAAAAAGTTGCTATGATGCGCCTAAACATCCACCTAACACATCTACAAAGTTGCGAGATTACAGGAGCTCAATTACGACTTTGCCCATAAAAATACCATTAACAGTCAAAGTGGATGGAACCTAATTTCGTTCGCTATGGAAAATTATTACGCGTCAATAACACAGTATTTCACATCCATTTCGATCGGATTTTGAACCAAGTGTTTAAGAGAGATGGCCGTTAAGACTCGACCACCCCCCGGACGCGAGCGCTAGCAATGAGAGCTGGGGGTCCATACTTGGGTGTTAGGAGTGTCATCGGCCCTTATTACACAAAACAGCAGAAATTTCCTGTTTGTGCCCTCAGGCTATTAGAAAAATTAATTTAAGTGCAAAAATGTTTAAAAATCATAATTTCTCAAATTGTTGAGATAAATTCCAAATATCATTTGCGACGCGTCTAGGGTGCACAGACCTTGCTAATTCACTATTAGCATCGTATGTGCGTTGATTCCTAAACCTCTTTTTTGACTCAAAATTTTGGTTTTTTCGGACAAATCATCCCTTGTTGTAGTTTGCTCCAGAGTTTTTCGACCAGGTATTGTAGCCTAAGCAATTCTGCATCCATTTCACTTAAAACTGGGTTCTTCACGATAGACCCAGTTCTCGAATTTTTCGTTCGAAGTTCCGTCATCGATGGTTTTCCCGAACAAATGCTGTATTTTCCAAACGATTGGTGCGGAATTGTGGCCTACTCAAAGTTTCGAGGTGAGACCTGTAATATGACACAAGAAGCCCATCACTTGGA
Source organism: Parapristionchus giblindavisi (assembly GCA_943737045.1). Taxonomy (NCBI): domain Eukaryota; kingdom Metazoa; phylum Nematoda; class Chromadorea; order Rhabditida; family Diplogasteridae; genus Parapristionchus; species Parapristionchus giblindavisi. Next base: position 149,752 of record CALSFV010000349.1, read on the forward strand.
TCAATTTGAAAATTTCGATTTTCATGACCCCGGGGTCATGGTCTGAAATTAACAAAATTTCTCAAGTTTGAAATGTTTTCATTTATGTGGCTTGTTATGAAGTACTAATGATGTGAATAATATTCAGCCAATGCTCATTGGCTGATCTCTCCTTTTAACCATTTTTTCGAAAATTTTCATTCTGATTGCGTGCGAAAAATCAGAATTGTGTTTGAATCGGTTTCCAACTGGCTCTCTGTAACATTCTGTCATAGTACTTTGCAATGTGCATAATCAATATGAAAATCGTTTATTTTTGAAAATTCAAAAAAATTCAATTTAAGTGCCTACTTTTTCGGAAATTTTTTGAAATATTGCAGTTTGTCGACTCGAATGCTGTGACAACGAGCAAATGACAATGATTATGTGAAGTTTCATGACGAGTAAACATAGTAGAACAGAAATCCCAGCATTCGGCTCACTTTTGAAAAATCGATTTCCATGTCATGGTAAAAAAAGATGAATTTTCGAAAATAAACGATTTCCATATTGGTTATGTACATTGTAAAGTACTATTACAGAAAGTTACAGAAAGCAAGTTGGAAACTGATTCAAACACAATTCTGATTTTTCGCACGCAATCAGAATGAAAATTTTCGAAAATTTTTTGAAAGGAGAGATCAGCCATTGAGTATTGGCTGAATATTATTCACATCATTAGTACTTCACAATATGCCGTATAAATGAAAACATTTCGTACTTGAGAAGTTTTGAAATTGTCGGACCATGACCCCGGGGTCATGAAAATCGAAATTTTCAAATTGATCCAAGTGATGGGCTTCTTGTGGCATTTTACAGGTCAAACCTCGAAACTTTGTGTAGACCACAATTCTGCACCAATCGTTTGGAAAATACGTTTGGAAAATACATTTGTTCGGGAAAACCATCGATTACGGAAATTCGAGCGAAAATTTCGGCAAGATGGTCTAACGGGAAGAACCCGGTTTTAAGTGAAATCAATGCAGAATTGCTTAGGCTACAATACCTGGTCGAAAAACTCTGGAGCAAACTACAACAAGGGATGATTTGTCCGAAAAAACCAAAATTTTGAGTCAAAAAAGAGGTTTAGGAATCAACGCACATACGATGCTAATAGTGAATTAGCAAGGTCTGTGCACCCTAGACGCATCGCAAATGATATTTGGAATTTATCTCAACAATTTGAGAAATTATGATTTTTAAACATTTTTGCAATTAAATTAATTTTTCTAATAGCCTGAGGGCACAAACAGGAAATTTCTGCTGTTTTGTCTAATGAGGGCCGGTGACACTCCTAACACCCAAGTATGGACCCCCAGCTCTCATTGCTAGCGCTCGCGTCCGGGGGGTGGTCAGTATGATCGAGTCTTAGGGAACAGGCCTCTTAATAAGCACATTTCCTACAAGAATCCTCAATTTAGTTCCACTATTGGACATTCCACATTTTTTATCTGTCTCTTTTCTCGCAAAATTCCGCTTTGACTGTCAATGGTATTTTTATGGGCAAAGTCGTAATTGAACTCCTGTAACCTCGACACTTTGTAGATGTGTTAGGTAGATGTTTAGGCACATCATACCAAATTTTTAGATTTTTAGAAAAACCGGCTGGGAAATACCGTATGCCCAAAATATGGTATGAGATTTTTTTCGAATTTTCTCTTCAAGAGCCGGAATCTTTCCAAAATTGGCATGGTGGTGCCCTATGACCATGTGATAATACTTGTTGAATCGGAGGCCCGTAGCTCAACTACAGACTGAGTTATGACATTTTTACGATATTTTGATGGGTCAGACGAAATTAGCTAATTCCTCGGAGCGATATGCAAGCAACGTGGTTAATGGCTTAAAACTTTCACCGATAGTTGTTCGTTCCTCACAAAAAATTGGACCAATTGAAAAAATGTACCTGAGAATAAACCTATTTTTACGATCGCACCTCGGCATTTCAAGAATGATGAAATCATTTCATCATCGTAGGTAATAATCAATAACGTAAATATTTTCTCCAATGGTTACACTATTTAATAAAACAAACCGGGGGCCGATCGGTCAAGTACGAAGAAAGTTATTGCGATTCAAATTTTGGGGCCGGACTTTTGCACGGTACTGTATATGTTTCTTTCATATAAATCGGTTGGAAGGTAGCGTACTGCAACCCAAGCTGTACCAGTGTTATCAGTAGGAGTATACGCTATTGGACTACCGTCAACGTCAAGAATCGCGAACTGATTTTTTTTCAGTCGACTCATGATTTTTAACCATGACCCCGGGTTCATGGTTGAGAATTTCTGAGGCCGAAAATTCATGATGATACAAGATCAATGATACAAGATGATTAAAGAAACATATAAATATTCAAGTTTAATTATTTAAAAAAATAAATTCGAGATCTGCGAAACGAAGATGCTTCACGTGGCATTCGTTTCTGCAAAGGCACATGCATTAGCCACCATCCGCCCTATGAATCAACTTTCCTTGACGGTCGACTGAATGTGGCTGTTGAAAAAATAAAAATAAAATAAATATTTTTTCTAAATTTTTTGAAAATATAGTCCAAGTCTATTTGTATATTTTTCCTATGTACGCGCATCACTACGAGTAAAATGACATTATAAAGCTAACTCTTGCTCTTGCGAATTTCAAGAAATTTAATTATCGATTTTTCCAATTTACACATATCTCATATTCAGTTGCAATTCTCGAGGTTTATGACAAACTGGCTGGCCAAGGGAATGTGACCAACATGTACTTAATCGTCAGGGCTACAATATGCACTATGAATTTTCTTGCAGTATCTCTTCAACGAGGATAGAAGGAAAAAAAATCTGAAAATCAGACCCGAAAAAACATATTCAAAACGATATGATATTAGTGTTCAGCAGTGTTTGTAAGAGTGCTGGTCATGTTATTCACTAATAAAAAGAAATAAAAGTCCTAGCTATCACGATTGAAAAGATATGATTTTTTCAATTTTTTACTTAATGTGACATATTTGAGCCGGGTTTGAGCCTAAGGGCATTTTCATTATAACTTTCATCGGTCTCCCCCCGGTATGTGTCTATGATGAAAGTATTGAGGCCCAGATCGAAAGTCCTCGCGAATGTCCTGCGGGGGGTCAAAATGCGAGTCTTACCGAGCCGGTCTCTTAAAAGCACACCCAGGGCTGATTTGACTTTGGCGACGCTCTATCGCGAATGATTATGAAATTCGGATACAACCAGAAACCGCTAAACAGCTCTGGTATTTTGAAACTTAAAGTCTACTTAAACTACGTCACAGACTTGAAGTAGACTTTAAGTCTACTTAAAGTGAAAGAACATTTGACGAAATCCATTACTGTATACCACACCACTTTAAGTAGACTCACGTTTAACTTTAAGTAGACTTACAAGTCTACTTCAAGTGAAAACTTTAAGTAGACTTTAAGTTTCGAAATTCCAGAGAGCATACTTGTTTTAGCCAATTTCACTAATGATATCATATTTGCATGCAACTAAACAGAATATTTATTTTTTTAATCAAAATGAATTCAACCCTTCATTTCATCTTTTTCTAATCTCAAGGATAGGTCAAATTGTTCTTAACAACCTCCTTTCCATTGAATGTCTGTATCTGCCAGAGGTCCAGGTGATAATCATTAATGAAATAAATATTGAATTATCTTTTGGGATATAATAGTAGAACTCCAACTATAGGGAAATACATTAATGTCTCATGAAATTCAAATTTTTTTCATATTTGATATCTATCTTGTCTTCTACCCCATTGGCTTCACAAAGAAAAAACCATATCCATACCATCATTATGACAAGAATCACTAAGATAAACATGTTCCATAGATCCGTGTTTTAAAGTTCATTTTTGAATTGTAGCTCAGGAGAGTGGGAATACTAGTGGAGACGAAGGGAATGATGATCCCAAAGAAGCAAATGCAAAGGAAATTCAAGATATATCAATGTTTGTTAGATTCGTATAAAATGTTTCTGAATTTGAGATTTAAAAAAACTGCTTGGTCACTACGAAATATTGATTTATATTAATATAGATTCTCAAAGGAGGTCATAGTAGCTAAGAAAACATCAGTCCGTGACTACTTCGTCTTCGTGCTTTTGGTCGTATTGAATTTGCAAAACTACATCGACAGATACACCGTTTCCAGTAAGAAATATACTTCATTTTGACGAAATATCATAAAGCATTATATCAGGTACACTTAACTATATCGAAGGTTACTTCATTATTGGCGATGATAAGGGAGGACTCATCCAGACGAGTCTCGTTCTTTCATTAGCCGTAGCTTCACCGCTTTACGGCGTTCTCGGAGCAAAGTAATCTTTGATCTTTGATCTTTGGAATTATTGATCTTTGATCTTTGTCAGATGTCAGAAACGTTGGCTTATCATGGCCGGTGTTATCATCTGGACATCGTGTGTTTTCGCTTGCACTTTCATTCCTTCAAATGTAACTAAAATCTAACAAAATTCTTCACAAAATGCAATCAATAATCGAATTCTTCGACAGTTATTCTCGGTCTTCCTTCTCCTTCGTTGTTTCTTGGGTGCTGGTCAGGCTGCATTCACTGTAATCGCCCCAACACTCATTGCTGATATGTTTTCGGGACAAAAACGGTCTACATTGCTCATGATATTCTACATTGCCATACCCGTTGGAAGGTTTGAAATGACGGTTTGGCGCGAATATTTGAATTTCAATTTAGTGGAATTGGACACATGATGGGTACAACCGTGGCCGAAAACATAGCGACGGATGATCACAATGAAAGTTGGAAATGGGGAGTGAGAATGGGAGCCTTTATTGGTTCGTTTTACTCGGAATTAAACAATTGATGATATAATTTATAAATAAATGTCGCTATCACACCAACCTAATCTGTGCCTTTAAAATAGTTTTATTTTTGGGAAAACACTTTGAATAAGTCAGTTCACGATTACAGATGTTGCCGCATTCGTAATCTTTTCCATTCTCGTTCGATCGCCTCCCAAGACGAACGGTTCCTCGGTATACTGTAGATCGTTTATACACAATCGATAATCGATCTACATTATAGAGAAGTAGTAGCAGACGTACCAATAAGCCCACGCTCTTACGTCAGATATGCACTCTATTGAAAAAGTTGGTGATTCTAACGTTATCGATTTATTAATTTTCTTCGAGAGTAGTCTGTTGCAGTCAGAAAACGGGATAGCGAAATTATAATCAATTAATGTTGTATCCCGATTCTTACGGAATAATTATAACCTTCTCTGACCTTCTTTGTCGGCGAAGAACGTAGCCAGAGCGGACATTCAAATGAGCTAATGTCTATCTTTAAGCCCCACCTTTGTCTGCACATCAATTGCAATCACTTGCATCTACTTTGTCGTCGGTAATAATATCTTCAAAAGTTGCGAAAGAAAAAGAAAACTCCTTGTTTTAGAGACTCTTTTCTTTTATTTTCATGACTTTTAAACATTCCATTTAAAATAGAATATTAATAGATTTATCTGTCTTTCAGGTGCAGCATCGTTTTTACTCCCAAAGGCGATCCAACACGCATCGGCTGCAGTGGATATGGGCCATGATCATGAGCATGAAGTTACGTCAGAAGATATGCACGCAAAGGAGAAATCTGAGTAAGTTAAATATTGATTTTTACATGTGTCAATTTATTTACCAATGACATTCCCTTTTGATTTGTTATACATTAGTGACTTTAATAATAATAAAAAACTAATACTATACTTCGAATTTAGTGTAATCGCAGTATTTGGAGGAGTTTCGATTGCAGCTGGATTGTCTGGAGTAATCTTCGGAACACTTCTATCACAGGTATAACAAAACTTTTATTTGTATCTTCTGTCTGTTACATTTTCATATTACAACTAATGTGCATTACCACGTAAAATCCATTCAAGAAGGAAGCACGGAGTGAATTTCTTTGTGGCTAAAACATTCAACAAATCTTGATCTTGTGCAATCGGCTACACAAAGAAATTCACTTCGCTTTGACAAAAAACTTCTTAGCTATGCATGGGATTGTAATATCATCCATGATTTTTTATCCATTTTGGATTTTAATACCAATAAATCCAGTGAACCTTCATATATGTATACATACAAAAGACTTTCCTTTCTATATCACCTTTCTTTTCACTGCGAACTTCTTTTTAGGCATTGAAAAGTGGAAAGTTCAAAGTGAAAACACCACGAGCCGATGCCGTTGTCAGTGGTATAGGAACTATTATTGGAGGTTGGAAAATTTATATTTTAATGTAATATATTAAATCGCAAAATTGTTTTATTTCAGGGATAATGTTCGCGATTTCACTGCAGGTCTTTGAGCACAGTGCTACAAAAGGATATGTAAGTTGTTCACTGAATTTCTTTGAGATTAAGAAAGACTCTCTAACCTAAATGAGGCAATACAAGACAAAATCAAATTAGCATGTGCAATTTAGATAGAAACATTTAAGAAAATTCCCATACCTTCAGGCCGTTTTCTTCTTCTCTATATTTGGTCTATCGTTCAATTGGGCAACCACTGTCGATCTTACATTGGTTAGTCTCTCGGGATTACTATATCCACTCATATTTAATGTATTTATCAACTCAGACTTACTGTATATATCCATTCAGGACGTCGTTCAACCAAAGCTTCACAGTACAGCAATATCGCTCCAAGTTTTTGTCAGTCACGTCTGTGGCGATGGACCCGGACCTTTTGTCACAGGATTGGTCAGTAATATTTATAATTTTATTAATTTAAATAATTTATAATAATGCTTGCAGTTATCGGAGCAGTTCAAGAAAGGTCATCATAATGTGACTCACGAAGTGGAATGGGAATCATCTGCTAAAGCCTTCTATATCGTCTCCAGTGCTCTCATACCTGCCATTATTCTCTTTGCTGTAGCTGCTATTCGATTCCCAATTGATAGACAGAAAGTTTTGGATAAGAAAAGTGAGTTCAATATTATATGGCATAATCTCAAAAAGCGGTTTCTGAAATGAGTTCTTTTCAGATAAGAGAAAGGTAGATATGAGCTGTAAAGGGAATACTGCAGAGAAAGTCAAATTGATACCAAGAGAAGATGAATCAAGTAATGCACGAGATAAGAAAGTGAATGAAAGTTCAGTAAAGTCGCCGATTGTGAAGCCGATCGAACCTAAAAGTGATAATATCAGTAACAAAACTGTCGAGAAAACAGCTAGTGAAAAGGCATCGAAACGGAATCTCACAGTAGAAGTGACACAAGAAAGTTTTGATAAGGAAGGAAAAAGTGATACCAAACAGACTTTGGAAACAACTCAAGATACTACTAGAAATGAAATGAAGACGCAAGAGGATACGAAGAAGGAAACGAAGAGGGATTCAGTAGATGATACAACTAAAAAGGATACTACTAAGAAAGATTCAGATGACACTACAAAGAAGGACAGTACGAGGAAGGACTCAGCAGATGATACCACGAAAAAGAATAACACTAAAGGGACTGGATCTACGGATAGTGAGAAGACTAAGACGGCTAAGAGGAAAGAATCAGTGAAAGAATTGAGAAAATGATTGGATATTGGTTTAGATCCCAAATAATACTGATAAACGTCGTTCTGAATGAATGCTCAATCACACAAAAGTCATGAATAGAAAAAAACAGCGAGAGAGGTTGCAAAAGTTTTAACTCCTTTTATGTGTGTTACTGGATCAAATCGATATCAATCGATAATTGTATTTGTATATTGCATAATCAGTGAAATCTTAAATTCAGAATGTAGTCCCAAAAAAGTCAAAATCGTGAGTTGTGAACTTTTCCCGGTCTATATCTTCAATCTTTGTACTTTTTTCTCTCTTGTCCGACCTGCATGCGAGTAGTTCACAATTTCCATTTGTTCATTTATCCTTTCGGATAGGTTCCACCATCACCCCATTGCGTTGTCGTCGATGTCTCTCATAGTTAATTTTGTTTCCTGGCCTCTCTATGACATATATTTATTTCAATCAGTCAACTGACCGATCAATCAATCAATAAATCAATCAATCTCAAACTGTGTTATGAGTTTAAATATTATTCTAGATGTATCTTTTCTCATTTTGGCTCTACACATCTTCGCCTAATATATGACTGTGTCTCCTATATCATCTCATATTACCCAATTAGTATGGATCGAAGGCGAGAAGTCAAAGCAAGTAGTCATCATTACCATATATCCATCCAGATTCAAATCCTTCCTTTGCCTTCATATTCGTCGTTCTTATATCTAGTAAAATTCAATCTATTTTCTTAATGCATTTCACACTCGCCACCGCATATTCGCCTCAGCAGGTATTTTATAATATTCCAAATTCCTATTTTAATTTATTAAGATTTTATCATAAATTTGGTCTTTTCAGCTTATTTTATACAAATCATAGCTCTAAATATAAATATAGAATAAATAATAAATAAATTTAGTGTTAGCATGGAAAATACAGTATATCTATAAATAGTAACTATGGGAAAGAAAAAAGTGAAATGAAGTTTTTTCCCCAGTTCGATTGCATCTGTAAGACCCTGTATCAATCGAGAGAAGGTGGTCAATTGGTCAAATTATTTCGTGACCATGAACATCTTCTGAATGGAGTTGGTGATGAATACTGGAGCGATTACGTCGTTTTAGGTAACTACCGTAATCCATTTACTACCGTAATCCATTTCCTACCGTAATCTTTTTTAGCCTATATTCTTGCACAATTCCATTCGGGACAGTACGAACGACTGTTTGAAACAATTTCTCGAGGTACACCGAAGATCAATTTTCAACAAAAAATCGATAATCAGGCCGATTTTCCACTCGCTACTACAAGGAACTACAAGATCTGTGGTATGGCGCCAAATACAAAGAGGTACGGGTCTCAAAGGGATAACTACCGTAATCCAATCGTCATTAGTGTGAGAAGAAACGGCAGAAAGTGCTCGGTGCGGTGGAGAAATATCGAATTCGTCGGAAATTCCCCCCACCTTCATCAATCTGGGATGGACAGGAAACAGTCTACAGTTTCAAAGAAAATTCGCGAAAGGTCAATCAATTTATTTACCGTCACGACCACCCATATTCTTATAGTTACAAGTATAAACGTAAACTGATTACAGTAACTATCCCCTTTTTATTTTCCCCGTGTACAGATTTCTTAATTTTAATTCGTTCATTTAACTTGTTGAAACATCATGATGTATGATAATTAAATAATTAAATAAATAAACCGCCTTTTCACTCTAGAATAGTGTCCGCGCTTCTAAAATGAATAACGTAATCAATATTCGCTAATTACAGTATCTAAAGCAGTACTACAAAAACAATCCATATCCCTCACTAGATCAGAAGAAGGAAATCGCACGAATGACCGAGCTAGAACTGGTCCAGGTAAAGATCAATGACCAAAGATCAAAGATCAAATATCATATTTATAGATCTCGAACTGGTTCAAGAATCGTCGACAACGTGAGAAATGTAGCAGTAAACCGGCGAGGAGGGAATCAAGTCCAATAAATGAATCGATATCTCTTTGTACACATTATGATCATTCTCGTTAAATATATTTAAATATTTGCCAAATACAATCTATTGATTTCCATAACACATGAACTCTTTCATTATCAGTCAGTTATTGTCTTTGTCATGATATCCTTATACTATCTATTATATTTATAATATAGTTCATACTATGTTTGTTGTTTTCTCATATGTACAATAGAAAAATATATTTGAATCGCCATTCAAGGACCCGCGATTCAAATACACAGCTAATATAAAATAAAGGAGACTTTTAAATAACTTCAATTTTATCGATTTATGCAAATGACAAAACGATCAAAGCATGGACCAGTATTGATTAATCTATATATCGGTACATATGTATTGGATTACGGTAACACAGTATCACTACTTACTATTTACAGGATATGTTTATGATGATTTGGAAGGAATGGATGAGGGTGTACGGTAATGACCGCTTGTATTGCACAGAATATTGATTGGACAAAAGAACTTATTGATTAGTGGGCATATAAAATTGGGTTAATGATGATGATCTACCCTAGCAGAAGATTCTAATAGCTGAATTGATTGATGAGAACTCTCGGAGAGAAAGACGATAGGTGGATTACGGTAGGTTTACAAGGCGAAATCGATCGCTCGTCCGAGTCGAACAGAGTCGAACTCGACAAGATCTCGTTGCGAATCCATGAGTACGGTAGCTAGGATCTTCTCGAGAAGCAAGGTGTACTTGACGTCGATCGAAACCTTCTTCGCTTCGAGATCGCTGCAATTACGGTAGTTTGGAACGGGTGTTGATTGGTGACTGATTTTATTGATTGATTTTGCCGTAAATGGATAGTGACTCACGCTTTGCCATTGTGCAGATGCTTATCGATCTTGGCGGGACGACGTTGGGCCCATATTGCGAGTTTCTCCTGAACGGAAAATACAGTATACTGTAACTTTCGATCAATTATCGATCGGTTACCTTCAACTCCTTGGCGCTCAGATCAGAGAAGAAGAGCAATGCGTCAAGTTCATCGATCGAACGAACGACCTCGCTCAGCCGAGCGTGACCATCGACACCGGATCTGTGATAGTCAATGATAAGATCATGGAGAGCAAGTGGGGGCATAGCTCAGTGGTAGAGCGCTCGCTTAGCATGCGAGAGGGCTGGGGTTCAATTCCCCATGCCTCCAGAATCTTTTGCCGACCCACCTGAACCATTGTAGAGCCTGTGATAGGAGTGGATAGAAAGCGTATCCGATATCCTCGATTCGCTTCTTCTCCTTAAAGGGTAGAGGACTAATTAATGAATTAATTGTTCATTTCCCATGATGGATCGTATTCACTTTCCGTTGTGGAATGCATTTGCTTTGTGTGGATCCCGCGCATTTTCCACCTTTATCTCTCCCTCACCCTCTTCTTATCTTTCTCCCTCCACCTCTCCCTCCTCTCTTTCTCTCCACCTCTACCTCTCCCTCTTCCTCTTCCTTTGATTGTCAATCCTGACTTGAATGGGAACAACGATCCCCCTCACATTCTCTATCTCTATTAAATGTGACCGATCGTCCATCACAATGGTTCAGAGACGAGAGTCAACTAGAGAGAGAAACTACAAAACCCCCATAGGATTGATGAACTTGTTCGATTTAGAGGTATGCAAAAAAGGACTTAAAATAGATCGGAACCGGAACGATCAATAACTATAAACCGTTTAAATAATGTCAATCAAGTCTGATGACTACTCAAAACGGTCAATCGATAAACAAGGATTACGGTAGGGAGTACCTTTCGCGCGTCGGGAGCCAGATCGATAAGCTGATCAAGATCTCTGAATGCAGTACGGAGTAGGACGAGAGTGGAACGTGTACGAGACTCACGATTGTCCATGTCGAGAAGGACACGAGAGACCAATTCCTGACGATTATTGATTATTTGAATTTAATTTTTATTTATCGCTCAACCAGTAAGTACCACGTCAGTTTTTTTTTTACAAAATTGAGATAGATTTTTCTGTTGTGTTTTAAGATGGATTAGCTTGAAATATCTCCGATAGATTTTGTACAAAATTGGGTTGCTTGCTATCAGTACTATACGAGAGCGTCTGCTCTTTTAAAGGATGTGAAAAGTTCAATGGTTCAATGGCATAGAAAAAAGGCATTGACGCAAATTTGGAAAACATTTTTTTAAAGTTGAATCCTCATTCTTAACAAAATAAATCCAAAACACTTATCATTATGAATAATCTCACAGTTCGTTCTTGCTTCATCGCCCATTCCTCTATTCTCTGTCTCACGAATGATGGCTTCGCGTCTCCACTGAAGACCTCCGCCAGTGTTCTCGTCGTCTTGTCTTCCTGAAGATAGCATACATTTAAAATAAATAACAGCAAATCTTCTTGTTAATATACTGGTCTATTTGAAATCATTGAGATATTCTGAAGGATCTCATAACCTCACAATCTTGGTACTTATGAATAATAGAATAAAGTGGAACACCATCCAAGCTAATCAATTGATACTTTGGTTACTGTAGTACCTTATGTTGTTTGGGGAATACCACCAGAGGTGACGGAGAGGGGAACATGGATGGAGGTGCGGCCATTCCTTCTGATGATAGAATAGGATCATGATTCATCATTAACGAATCATCTCGAGGAGGAGGAGAGGGAGGAATCTGATCTTCTTGTGAGTAGTCGGATGGAAAATCTGAAAGATTTCCACAATCAATCGATAATCGTTGATCATAGATACATTTGAATTATTTGCATTTAACTTTATCTAGATCAATTATGAGGTCACCGGATCTGTACCAATATGAGAGGGCAGCACCGATCACTATTTCTTCTTTTGTGGACATCAATCGATAATCAATCAATCAATAATCGTTCGATAATTATCCCGATTCATCGACCAGTGTAATATTTTTGCCCAATTTGTACTCAAGACATTACAATTCTCATAAATAGTTGTGCCTTATATATTTGTTGAAACTCATTCAAATGGAAATATAAAATATTTTTTGTAGCATCAAAATGGGTACTCACCATCCTCAATTCCATTTCCGGTGAAATCCGCTCGTACAGTCGCCAGTAAAACGGGTAGTAAAATGAGGCTTCGCATGATCTGAAAATTATTCAAATTAAAGAAAAACTAAGCCAAAAGTAGAAACAAAAAGAGTAAAAAGGTGGAAGTAAAACGACAATGGGAGGGAAGTATGGAATTTAATGAACGATGAAAGAGAAAGCTACTGTAATAATTGTCATCAGAAACTTTGTTCATTATAATTAGATTACAAGAGAGATAAATTGTGTCTAACATTCATTCCTCACACTGTTTCTGCAGTATTCGCAATCCATGATATTTTGTCTAAAGCCATATTTCTTTCAATGTCAAACAGAAGAGAGAAAATTTTAAATACGCGAGTTTTGCTATACAGTGTTAGTTCTGGCTTTCGAAGTGCACTGCATACTGTACATGAAGCATTCGACAGTAGATACAGTAGAAGCGGAACAAAATTCCAAGTAAACAGTCCATTTGTACATTTATAGAATTCTATGGATCAAGGAAGTATACCAGTTGTCAACAATCTTCTCATATCAATACATACTATTTACTATTTGTATTGGTTACAATAGGATATTCACTACATTTGGAATAAGAAAAAGAATCATGATATTTGGGGAGCAGGAACAACATCGTGCCAAAATATATAATAATGTTCTGAACAAGATTCGATACGATGACAACGACCACATCCATCGCTTTATCATCGACTTGTAGGAACTTAGGGTCGGATGACTCTATTCATAATACTTTGAAATAAAAATCCGACGTTCAAGCTCTATTCAAAAGTTGCGGAAAAAGAACAGCTAAGAAAAGTCAAAACGTTATACACATTTTTCGCCCTTTTTCTTTTCCTTTTGGGACTTTGGAACATCACATACATATTTTGAATTCTTTTGACCATTCTCATGGCGAACCAGCTGATCTAATAACTTTCTTCAAACGGACCTCACTCGAGGCACAGCTTGCCATAACAAAAAGTTATCGTGCTGTGAAGAAAGGTGGTAACCGTTCTTGAGTATCGAGAAGTTTGGTATCGCTTATAAGTCGAACCAGTATGATGATATAGAATAACTTAGGTGGAACAGTTTGGTGATGAAATACATATATATGTAGGTAACAATGACAAATAGATTTGGAATAGCTACCCGAGAATGTAATAAAGAATACTTCAAGATTGAGTACCAATGAACTATCAATCGCTACTATCATGACATGATAATGTCAATAACCTATCTGTCATATCTTTTCAAGAACTACAGTTATGCAAAATACCAACAATTATCGACAACGATTCTGAGCACAAGGTAATACACATTTCAGCAGTTCCCTAATGAGGACAAATCGTTTGCTCAACCATAAATTACATTGTAGAGAACACTGAAGAGTCAGTTTAAACGTCCGAAAACAGATCGAGTAAGTTAAAGCAGGACTGGATTGGAGATAGGGGAGGAAGATAGGCGAAGGAAAGGAGAAGGGGCACATTGGAAGAGTCCTAGAAAGAGAGGGATAGACGAATATAGGGGATTGAACCAAAGAATCAGAGATAAGTCACCGGTTAGGATTATAGGAGTGGTCATTCCACATATAGGCACAGGTGGAGGAGGGAGAGGGAGAGGGAGGGAATAGGAGAGGTAGAGAGGGAGAAGGAGAGAATAGGAGAGGTAGAGAGGGAGAGGGAGGGAATAGGGGATGGAGAGGTGGAGAATAGAGAGATGGAGAGAATAGGGAGAGGGAGAGGTAGAGAACTGGAGAGGGAGAGAGGGAGAGGGAGGGAATAGGGGATGGAGAGGGGGAGAATAGAGAGATGGAGAGAATAGGGAGAGGGAGAGGTAGAGAACTGGAGAGGGAGAGAGGGAGAAGGAGGGAATAGGGGATGGAGAGGGGGAGAATAGAGAGATGGAGAGAATGGGGAGAGGGAGAGGTAGAGAACTGGAGAGGGAGAGAGGGAGAGGGAGGGAATAGGGGATGGAGAGGGGGAGAATAGAGAGATGGAGAGAATGGGGAGAGGGAGAGGTAGAGAACTGGAGAGGGAGAGAGGAACAGTGAGGGAATAGGGTGAAGACAGAGGGACAGGGAAGGAAAAGGATAAGGGAGAGATAGAGAGAGGGAGGGAATAGGAAGAGAGAGAATAAGGAGAGTGAGGGATGGAACAAGACAGATATCGAAATATGAGAAGGGAGCATGTGCGCGAACTATACGTGATAGATAGATCATCTTAATTAGCCCTTGCCTAAATGAGACAAATCGGAGCCCATCCCTATTGTGAGGGAAGAAGAACAAAAAGATCGAAAATAGTCCATCAGAGATTTGAGATATTTTATACGATTATTACTCCTATTTATGCATGGATAACCAAATATTGGAAAAGATCAAGGTTTGGATAGGTTTCATTCAGTAATAATAAATTTACCTGTGAAATGATTCTCGATGACAAGGAAATAATCGACTTTAATACAATTATGAAGAGGCTGCATGAAGAAGGAAATACAACTCCCGGCTTTCCAAACACCTTCTGGGCTCCTGGGCTTCTGGGCACCTTCTGGGCTCGAAGAGGCTCCTTCATGCAGCCTCTTCGGACGGAGCTTCTACTGCTACGTGGGTTATTAACTTCAATTTCTAATGCATTCTTTTCTGGATTCTACTTCGAGCACAGATGTTGAAAGACCATCAAGATACACGATGACCCGATGATTAGAAGAAAGAATTGAACGTCATTGATCTATGAAGGACCCCTGCCATGACCCACCGCACCAATGTGCGAATGTGATAAAGATTATTATTATTATTATTATACAATTATAATACTCACTCGATTCCAAACAAGTCGGGACACTTTTGTTAGAGATGGATGCAAAACCGTCCAAACTTCCCTATTTGACAAGATGGTGACAGTTCATACCACAAAGAGTTAAGCTTACTATATTACTATATTACTCGGTAGTAAACTATTATGTTTTACTGTAGTTTGGGTTAATGTGCATGCAAATACACACATTAACAAGTAATATATGTGATATCATTCATAATATGAGAACCGGGTTTGAAACAATTTTAGAGAAAGTGAAAATGAGTGAGAGGAGAAGAGGAGGAGAATAGTGAAAGTGGTAACTAGGATGGGAATGATTGGAAAAGGAGAGGGAGAAGGAGGGGGAGAGGGAGAGGGAGAGAGGGAGGAAGAAGGAGAGGGAGAGGCAGAGGCAGAGGGAGAGAGAGGGACGGCCAACCTCATTTTTTTCTTAAAGATTGTGAGACTTCTCGTTGTGGATCTGTCTATATGGGACGATTGGACTTATACAGTTTATTGATTCATTTGATTAAAGTTGATTGTGAGAACTATGAGTGAGAATGAAATGGGGCACTATGATAGATATTTTCGACATGCTCAAATATGAAACATAAGGTGGCGATATGATAATGGAATACAGCATTAATTGTGCTCACATCTGGATTGAATACATAAATTGAAAAGATAGCACTATAAAGTGGGAAGAGGGCGGGGGATCTCTTATAATCAGTGATGGGAACACTCTCACTATATCAGAAGTCTCAGATGGAGACTACGTCAGAAGCTCATTACATCAGAAGATTGACATACATTTCGACCATGGTGTCTGATCATGGTCTTAGGGAAACTAGCTGATCTGTAAAAGCAAACATATTTATATCTGGATCCATGAAAGGTAAACAAAAGGCCATGAATTCGGTGTGAAAATGAAGATTTTCGTCATTTGTTCGCCTTTTAAGTGCTCAAATATAAATTGGGGATGTTTGCTTCTACACATCAGTTAGTCTCACTACGATTTCAGAAGAAAAAAACATGGTCGAAATCTAAGTATATAAGTGTACCATTCAAATAATGTCCCTTTTAAAGAAGGGGACCCATGAGTTGACATGACTGACTCCCGCCACGATAAGCATGCTGGCTATTGTTTATATTATATGGTAATTGGCGTAAGGGATAATGAGAAAATGAGAGAGAAAGTATGCAAATTCGATGAGCACTCTCTACATGCCTTGAAAGTTGTACTTTCAATGCTCATAGTGAGCTTTAAACACATCGGGAATCAATATCAGATATGTCTTTCGATTCGTGTGATGAATCTCTATCATACTATCCGAACAGTCTTATTACGAAAAAACTCGTGGGTCTCCATCTTTAAGATGAATCAGTATCATTATTTGATTTAAATGCTAAATATCCTTTCGCTGATGAAACAATGATTTATCAAATTTTGAATTCTAAAAATGCCAGTGATTGTGAGAGCAACATGCATGATACAAGGAGGTGTTTAGACACAAGTACATACTTTATACATGATAATAATATTCAGTTGTGGTTCTATAGATCTACTCAAGATGGCCAATAACATGGAGTAGTTGCACTCTCTAGAAACACTGGACGAAGCAGCGGGCCTTCATATTTTATGTTGCATGTTTTAAGTATACTATTTATTATTAAATAATTAGAATACACTAGCATGCTTATACATGATTTTTCATAGCTAATGGATGCTTATATGGGATGAAGGATTCGATGCATCATCTTGAGCAGGCATGTGTATCTGTTCCGTGAACTCCCCGATTTAAAAGATATAATAGATTGAAAGATACACGAACACGATCAAAGAATTAGACAAATTTTGTGGAACTTGTGTGAGCTGAACACTATTATCTAAATGAAAATGCATGCAGATTTTAAAGAATACCCGAAACACGAAATCAAAAGGTGAACAAACGATAATCTGATAGATAACGAAGAGTTTATAAGAAATCGTGAAATAATGTTAAACAATATTTTCGCTACACTTCATATATTTTTCACGTTTTATCTATTCGATTTCTTGGATTCACACTCAGTTAATAAATTTATCAAAATGACATAACAACTTGTGTTATATTGAAAAGAAGAAACATGAATTATACGGGTTGCCCTGCCCTATTCCTTGTAAATTGTCGTTGTTCTTTGTTCAGGCCAATTTAGTATACATAGACTCTGGTACTTTTTACCGGATGTGGATCTCATCCCGGATGTAACCTTTTTTGACAGGCTTTACGGCTTTGTCGTTCGTTGTGATTGAAACTATGTATCTATAGTAAAGATGGGGAAGATTAGAGAATGGAAACGCAACGAAAAAGTTTAAAGTAGTCTAAACGGTATAAATTATGGAAATCTCACGAATGAATTGAGAAGTTGAGAAAATTTTCTCTGGAGAAGACCTCCAGATTCCACCTATTACAAAGAAAAAGTTGTATAGTACAGTTTCTCATGATGGGAAGGAAGAGTATTTAACAAGATGTACATAGTGTATTGTACATTAAAGAATTCGAAGCAGTAATGCATTACTACTCTTTGCTTTGTATTTAGAGACGGTCTCAATTGATACAATGGGAAGAATGAAAAGTAAAGAAGACAGGTAGATTTTATCAACGTACTTATGCACGAAACGAGACAAATAGTACTGGAAAAAAGATTCACAGTAAAGTTGTTAAAAGTAAGAGATGCAAACTGTCTACATATGAGGCCGTTTGCGTAAGAATCGACTAAAAGAAATAAAATTTGGCACAGTCAAAAAATCAAATTTTGGAGGTCGAGGTTCTCAAGGGTGCTAATGAGTGCTCACGTGCTCAGGGTGCTCACGTTCATTTTGCACCTAGAGACACCGTTGAGGCCAGACGACGTCGCGTTGAAATCGCGTTTTTCGTCATTTCTCGTGATCCGATAGTGCTAAAAATTGCAAAATATACCCTCAGAGGCAGAATTTGATGGCGATCACGCCTGTCTAATTCATTTTTCATGGAAAAATTTCAGAAATTTTCAAAATTGGAAATTCAGTCGATGGAAAAAGTCCGTTTTGCGAGATACATAGATCGGACCGGAATGGCATCAGGAATCCATAGAAAAAATTTCAGCCAATTTGCGCCCGAGTCATTCGAGATAATCAACTTTTAGTGTAGTCATTTTACCGTTGATGCGGAGGCAAGAGACGAGAGAGTGTGCTGGGGCGAGAGAGCAAAGAGGCAGGTGAGGCGATCAGGATGGGAATGAAGGGGAGTGGACGGGATGCCCTTCCCTTCAACCTTCTCTGCTCTCTCACAATTTCATACTCTCTAGCCTCTTTCCTACTCTTCAACGGCAAAATGACTACACTAAAAGTTGATTATCTCGAATGACTCGGGCGCAAATTGGCTGAAATTTTTTCTATGGAATCCTGATGCCATTCCGGTCCGATCTATGTATCTCGCAAAACGGACTTCTTTCATCGACTGAATTTCCAATTTTGAAAATTTCTGAAATTTTTCCATGAAAAATGAATTAGACAGGCTCGATCGCCATCAAATTCTGCACCTGAAGGTTTATTTTGCAATTTTTAGCACCATCGGGTCACGAGAAATGACTAAAAACGCGATTTCAACGCGACGTCGTTTGGCCTCACCTGTGGCTCTAGGTGCAAAATGAACGTGACCATCGTCATGAGCACCCTTGAGAACCCCGATCCCCAAAATTTGATTTTTTTACTGTGCCGGCACTTAGTCGAGTCTTACGCAAACGGCCTCATATAGAGCAACATCGGGATGATTTGTGCCAATATGCATGACGACGGACTTTGTTTTGGACATGCAAAGATCGAAATTCATTGCTACTATTGCACATCGAACTAATTTGGGCATGTGCCATATTCCAAACTAGACAAAACATATAATACGGCATTACATTTGAATTACGCGCCTGGATCCGAGTCAGGTAATGTGTAACGTGTTACATTTCGCTACGTATGCATCGACGTACATTTTGGATTGTGTTCGTTACCGTAACCAATAATAGTTCACTACAGTAACCTTTTATAATAACTTTCAGGTTCATCATGGTTTCAACACAATCCAAATTTTGGGCTGACGCATACTTATTGTTTGAGAAATGTAGCACGTTTTACGGAGTAGGCATGGAAGGCAAATGTAATAATATTGCAATTTTATGTAATATCGCTAAAAGATTTGATTCATTATACTGTAAATCAGAATTTGTTCAGTGATAGATATAATTTCTTTATTATAATACAGCTTAAATAAAGTGGACGAGCCCAAAGTCCAGACTCGGATCAGTATCCGCAATATGGATTTAGACCTTTGGGAGACCGGCAACGATACCTCAATACCTCAATACCACACTCGTTGGTTCCTTGGATAATACGGAAGAAACCTTGACGGCTCCGGCGACGTGCTGCAAATTGGAAAACGTCAACTATGTACACCACAGTAAAGTCTGACCTTGTATATTCCTCCTCTGTAATAGTCAAAGTCCTCGTAGACAGTGAAGGCAGCCTCAACGGGTCCATAGTTCTGGATCTCGGTCTTGATGATATCGACGTTGTTTCTCACGAAATAAGCAGACTTTCCGTAGTACTTGTCATCAGCGTACTTGACGTTGTAATCGGGGTTGGTGCATTCAGTGGTACACCTCAAATTAAATTTAACAAGGAAAAAGTTGAGTTGATCTAAAATAATCTCAATTTCGCGATTTTAATTATTGCTTTTCTCGAAGATCATAAACATTGGAGATTTCTTAAGAACGGTGGCTTATCAGAATCACATGCTGATTCGAATGGTAAACTATACCACTAGCCATAACTCTACGGATATTTTTTTACTATTCCCTTCTAAGCCATACGGTTTTGATTGCCGAACAATAAGTTCATGAAACATACTTGGGCGTGTCTGCATCAGATAAGCAATTGTGGACGTGGGTTACATTACCAACATTACGTTCTCGTAGTATCCACTTCCAGTGCAGATTCCCTTCTGGGCGATGTAAACCCATGCTTGGATGGGGTATCCTCCTGAAATTTCATTATCTCCACATGTTACAACGAGATTTTTTAAAATAAGATAAATTCGCAACCACGTCCGCAGAATCTTCCACAGCATGAGAGTAGATCGTCAGCAGAGAGGGTAGGATTCTGATTGCCATTAGTGGCAATTCAGTAACGGTCAGAGAAAGCCTCGGCAGCACCGAAAGCGCAGCAGGATCCTGAATGATGCGTTGCGGTCACGCGTCGCGGTCAAACGAAGATAAGCTGCTTACCACAGTCAGACTGATCACGGATATATCCGATTGAGGTGCAAGTGGGCCATTGGGCACGAGAATCGAAGGCGGTAGGAAGGGAAGCAGCATTGAGAGGCTACAAAAGAAATTTCATGAATATCAACTAATGGCGGTAAAAAAATGAAATTTTGAAATATCTACCGTACCTCGTCCTCCTTGAACATAGCATCCTTGGGGAGCTTTGTGTGCTTGATTGCCATGAGACGGTTACTGTATGATTGCTTGGGCACAGCGGCCTAAAATACTTCGCTGCATGTTGAGTCACCTTCGAAATATTAGATATCGTACCTTCCACAGGTTCTGGACGGAGTTCACGTAGTCTCTGAGACTCTCGCCGGTTAGGTGGAGGGCGGCATTGGGTATGGCATCCTCGCTGGAATTGAAAAAAAAGAATATCGTTGTCATGACAATATACAGAACTGCAGATGCCATGCCCCTCGAATTATGATATTTTCGTCATTTCTTTTCCTAAACACACTTTAATGGGCCAGCTTGCAAAAATTCCAAACTTTTATTTAATAGGCTTTTGAACAATTCTAATTCAATATTCAAGTCGCAATAATTCGATATGATAGGGGGTATCCACGGATATTCCATATCAACTGGGAGGGGGGATTTCTGACTGTACGTAGTAAATTCCTTACAATCGAGAAAATGCCGAGACAACTCCTACGAGAGCTACAAGTACTGCGAACTTCTGTAAATGGAATATGGTTAAACATGAGCGCATGAGCGAGAATGGATAGACGATAAAGCTCGAAATTTGTGGACTCACCATTTCTGAAGCTTTGTTGACTGTAGGAGTGAGAATTCCTAATCAAGCCAAGCTTATAAGCAGTTCTCTTTGTTCCAATGGATTCATCTTGTTCCATTGGTTTCATATGATAAGAAAAACTGAGAAAGAAATCAGTCACAAGATTAAAAAGAAATGAACCAGTCTGGAAAAACAGTCTTGAGATCAGCAAGAGTGCATACAAGAGTGTAGTGAAAAAGAGACAGAGATAATGAAAATTAATGATTTCTTTGATTCGTATCAATAACAAATTGATTAGTTGATGTGGCATCGAAAAATGAACGTCGATTAGATTGTTCATTAGTTTATAGATAATTACTGCTCTGTTGTTATCGAAAAATTCATGATAGCCCGAGATCAAATACTATTTGTTATTATATCAACAGTGAGCCAACGTTTATTTTTCTGGACACCGTAACCCGAACTACCGTAATCGTTATGCACGCACCGGAATTGGCCGTGAACTTATCAACAATACTACAAGATACTGTAGATTATGGTAGTTCGCGTTACGGTATTCAGAAAAATAAAAGCTCATTGTTTTTTCTTGGAAATTTCTGTGATATCGCGTTGTTTTCATATTAACTTTCGCCTTATTGTTAAGCTAAAGGTACGTGAAAACGTTACTGCTTCATTTTTCTAGCAATAAGTAGATAAACAACTTGTTTTGGTCATATCAACAGCTCAGTCAATTGTTTAGTGCATTCTTATCAAAAATGAATTATGGCCGTCTGTGGATGATAAGAAATACAGTCTGACTTTTTTGTCAGACATGAGTCTCTAATTCTTAAATAAAAACTACATTGTAGTATGTTCTGGATGAGATTTAGGCTGTCTCATAACTTTTGATCACATTTTTCGATTTCTTTATTCTTTAATTAATTTAATAATGTTTGACGTGATCTATATCCAACACCCACTAAGCTCAACGGAATTCTCGAAATACTAGCATAGTCTCACGGTTTCATGTGTATGCGATCCGTATGATAGAATGGATTCGAGCTAACAAGAGCTTTTAAAGAACTTGTGAGAGCTTGTACGAAGAGGAGGGTTTCATTGCAAGGTCGGACTGGACTTTTGAAATGAAAATGAAAAACATGACTGGAATCATTTTTCGATACAGATTTCGAATTCGTTTTCTAAATTTGTGCAAACCATCTTGGATTCGATATATGTAATCGATATTGAAATTCGTGTGGTTTTCAAAATAAACAACTCGGACGGTTTTCAGAACTCGGTTCTTGATGCTTCTGGTATTGTAGTCAATATAACACACTATCTGAGAGAATTCAACAACCGATTTTTTTCTTGGTATTGACGAAAAATGAATTTTCCGGTTTTATGTATGATAATTACAGGCTCCATGAGTGAAGTACATTGGTACTTGGAAACATCTTCCAATTGAAAATTCTCATCAGGGGGTGCGTTTGGTGTGGTTTGGCGATTTTTCCTAATAAGTTTATTTCGAATCCAATCGATTCGGGAGTGGGCGTAATCGACTCCTTGGCCAATTCTAAGAAACTATTGCCGAGGAGAGTTTTTCGAGCAAAGGTCAACGAACGTTGGAATTGTAAAAATAATTACATTAAATTAATTCTCACTATTTTCCCATGGCGAACTACAATTTTTTTATTTGCTTAATAGCTTCTACATGTCATTACACATCTTCAATTTAAGAAGTATAATTTTTAAAAAATTACAAGTTTATGAACGAATCAATATTGTTCGCTGTATTCAATTGTGGTGAGGATTGGCGAGGTTTCCTAAAAAGTTTATTTCAAAACCAATCGATTCGTGAGTAGGCGCATTAGAATCCTTGTCTAATTCTAAGAAACTATTGCTAAGGAGAGTTTTTCGATCAAAGGTCAACGAACGCTGATATTGGGAATTTTCGAAAAATGTTTACATTAAATTAATTCTCACTATTTTCCATAATTCTCTTTATGTAGAAGCGATTAAGCAAATAAAAAGTTTACATTCGCCATGGAAAATAGTGAGAATTAATTTAATGTAAACATTTTTTTCGAAAATTCCCAATATCAGCGTTCGTTATCCTTTGATCGAAAAACTCTCCTTAGCAATAGTTTCTTAGAATTAGACAAGGATTCTAATGCGCCTGCTCCCGAATCGATTGGTTTTGAAATAAACTTTTTAGGAAACCTCGCCAATCCTTACCACAATTGAATACAGCGAACAAAATTGATTCGTTCATAAACTTGTAATATTTTAAAAATTATACTTTTTTAAATTGAAGATGTGTAATGACATGTAGAAGCTATTAAGCAAATAAAAAATTGTAGTTCGCCATGGGAAAATAGTGAGAATTAATTTAATGTAATTATTTTTCCAATTCCAACGTTCGTTGACCTTTCCTCGAAAAACTCTCCTCGGCAATAGTTTCTTAGAATTGGCCAAGGAGTCGATTACGCCCACTCCCGAATCGATTGGATTCGAAATAAACTTATTAGAAAAAATCGCCAAACCACACCAAACGCACCCCCTGATGCGAATTTTCAATTGGAAGATATTTCCAAGTACCAATGTACTTCACTCGTGGAGCCTGTAATTATCATACATAAAACCGGAAAATTCATTTTTCGTCAATACCACACATATGTGGATTTTCTCAGATAGCGTGATATATGATGTTCGTGCATCATTATGAAAGCTAGACAAACTCCCCCCCCCCCTCTCAGACAAACTCTTTAAAAAAAAAAGCATGACACATGAATATGAAAGCTATTCTATCATGAAATTCAGATTGCTTGAGAAGGTGTGAATATGAGATATTGTACGTACTCTTTGCATCTTCAATGTATTTGTTGAATGGAATAAAACAATTAAGATGTTTAAGAGATCACTTCTTTCTGAGTGTCTGTTGATGTTCTTAGTGGATATCTCGTGAACACTTCTTATCAAACCCTATTCTTATCATATCCTCCACGTGCACTTCACTCCCGTCCATTCTCGTCTCATCATCTTTGATCTCTACGTCTCCCTCTCCTTTTAGAATCTCTCCCTCTCCCTCTTGTTTCACTATCTGATAAGTTGGCGCTCATCGCACTATTCCCTGTTTGCTCGTCTAGTTATCGATTGATTGTAGATCAACGATAAAGAATGCAATAGTAAAGACGACTGACATAAACCGAATCATCCTTATCTGTGATTGTGACTCACAATCAGATTTCAAGTGCATAAGCACATTTAAAAAAAAAGAGAATGATCTCGGTTGCCCCATTTTAAAATTTAAAGAAAGAAAAACTTGGAAAGTGAAATTTTTGGTACTTTTTAAACAGGGTGAAAAATCCTTTAGTTATGTTAACGTTCCACAGCGTTTATGTTATAATGCAATGCTATGACTACAATGGATGTTCGTACAGATCATTTTCCGATATTCCTTTATGGGTTGTTTCATCTGCATTGAATAGATACCATTCAAACATATGCCTAACAAGAAAATGTATGAGGGCATCTTTATTCCAATGAATATTCTCCAGAGAGTGTTCAAACATCTATTTCATCCTGATGTTTCCTCAAAGGCTCCATCCCTTAAACGGAACCCCCTCCAAAGTGGACACAAACTTTCTGTCCATGGTCTCTAGTCCCTACAGAAAAGGGAAAGAGCCCGTCTCGACAAAGGTTACGGTCTCTTTGCCTGAAGATCCGTCCGATAAATAGATATTTGCACTCTATCTCTTTCTCTGAAGGTGTTTACCTCTCTCACTCTCTCTTTCTCTCTCTCTCTCTCTCTCTCTCTCTCTCCCTCTCCTTCTCCCTCTCTCTCTTCCTGATGGCATCGTCGGAACTAGGCAGAAGAGTGCACGTAGATTAGATTCTCCCTCTGATCTTCACCTCCTCTTCTTCTTCTTCTCTTCATTCTCTTTCCTATGATGTCTCCTCCTATATGATATGTCTACTTCGAACGATCATGAAAGAACGGATAATGAGCGAAAGCCAAAGGTCAGTCATTATTGATGTTTTCTTTGATTATCTATTAAATAATTAAAGTTATGACTATGTCTATTCTTTGTCTATTGATCGTGATTAAATGTCTTGATTATATTTCTCATAGCACTATCACAGAGGGGTGAAGAGTTCTGAAAGATAATAATTGAATGCCGATAGTGAAACAGTAGTAGAAAGAGGAAGTGCAATATTTCTCTGTTTACTCTTGATAAGCATACAACAATTATTTCTATGAGAGACAAAGGGATAAAGGCCGACAGATCTTGAAGATCCTCTACTGTAATATGATACTATAGTTGAATTATCACATGAGACTAGTGCAATTTAATGTTACTTTAAATCAAACTGGAATACAATGTAGAACCGACAGACTATGATAACAGTTTAACAGTTTAATGACCTTTATCAAGCACAGAACCATTGGGGAGGGAATGGTTGCCACTAAACGACAGATTAGTCTGTGCGTGCTGAGGTCCCATACAAGGGGCATAATTCTCTTCATCTTCTTCATCCTCTGATCAGCAATTAAGACGTTCTTCAGAATCAAAGCCGCTACAGTTGATCCTTTTCGAATAGCAAATCATGAAACAGAATTGAGAAAAATTAAATAGAGATAACCCACGAAGTCCTCGCTCAATACTTCGTCAACAATTGCTTGATGATAGGCATACCACTCCAGACTTGCCTATAGTCTTCTAGGAGGGGATCCTTTTACGTTGTTGATGTTAATTCGGTAAGAGTAGAACAGACGAACGAGAGATGGACCGCTCACAACCGAGACAAAAGCAAAGAATGAATTTATGAATTAATAAATTATGAATGCAAAGAGTGCAATTTAATTTTACTTTAAATCAAACTGGAATACAATGTAGAACCGAAAGACTATGATAAGACGACTACGAAAGATTTTTTTATCCGATTTTTTAAATATTATCATAATAACTTGTAAGTAGCAACACATGAAGTTCAATGCCTCAAATCGATATATGGTGTCAAGTACAGGCAATGGTCACTTAAGTGAATAGGGGGAGATATGCATTCTAGTTGTGACTACTGGACACTTGTGAATCATCGTAGCGGTCCATTTCATATACGTTCCCTCTTGACTAAAAGACAAACACATCATCCATTCCCTTCATAGAAGATCGACAACTCCTTCGTCTTCTTCATCTTTTTGGTGTTCATTTGATCCGATGGATATCCCCCTCCATTCAAGTCTCTTATTGTTGGTCTGTCTGTCCGGTTAATGTAGTCTTTCTCTTTCCCATTATTCTAATGTTATCGTAAGGAGTTACAATGCCTTATAGGAAAAATAAATCAGTTTAAAATTATAAAGATTGTATGTGTGTTGGAAATGGCTTCAAAACATATCAAATTTATATCTTTCGAAAATACGGTAGATTATTATCAATAGATAATTCCCTTTAGCGGTGGAACAAGACGATGGTTGCTCTATCGATCATTATCGTCATTCAAATGCTCGCCCTCGTGACCGTATCCGTCTATTCGTTTCGAGGCAGAAATGGACCACCCGAGGTACTGTATTTTCTTATTGACTGCTGTGAAAACTTGCGAAATTCAACTTAGTCTGTTTAGTTTTTTTTCCAAAAAAAAAGATGTTATTTATTGGTAAATATATGATTGTGATTTAAAAAAAAATCTGACATGAGCAACAACCGATTCCGAAAAAAACATCAAGGGACGATGGATAAACTGTGTACCTCTAATAACAACTGTTGCGTAACACGTATCATATAAAATTCTTTTCAACTGAATACTACTTCTTACAATTAGTCACGATATTAATCCAATTCAAAATATTTAAAATTATCGATTTTTTTTGTTATTGTTTTTTTTTTCGAATTCAAGGACATCGACCCACCAGTTCCCTACAGAAAGATGGGAAAGATTCTAGAGAAAATTCTGGGCAAACCGACAAAGGAAAAGGAAGAGAAGGAGAAAGTTATTGATAATTCGATAATACGTAAGTTTTAAATATGTTTCACGAGCAATATTTTATTCTTAGATATTTTTATTTCATTTGATTTACAACACGAATGGATATTACAAATAAAACAATGCAACATGTAGAAATTCAAAATATATAAATTCTAATTAGCTTTAAAACTATCGATCGATATTTCAGCCATCAAGCCCCTCCCGGAGACAACTCCATCCGGGTGTCCGAAGGCTCTCAAATTCGGAAAAGGACCACCGGCCAAGTGCAAAGGTTCGATAGTTGATATTTGTACAGACTTTAATATTTGAGCTGTCGGTTATCTATTGTAAGACGCGGCAATTAGAGAAACACTCTCTGATATGTGACAAACTTGTGGTGTACTGTATTGTACGTGTACCTACAACTTGATAACTTGTTATTTAGCTCACTACAATCAATCTCGAGCGAGAGAGTAATATCGAACGTGTATTTTTGAGAGTGTTTGGAGTTAGCTCTTTGATAGTCCATTTAGACAAGTTAAACAATGAGTGCATATCTTTCATGATCTTCGTCTTCTTCCAGGTCCACGAGATCCCTTAAAGAAGCCTGTTTCGCAAATGGAGAAATGGTTCACGAAAGATATGTTCGAGGTGCGATATTTAAGAAAACAATTTCCAATTAAAGGCGTTGTCTCGCGAATATTTACTTGAATAAATTGTGAAGACAGAAAGGCAAAATTTATTCTACATACAGTAAAATATTTCTTTTTTTTACTGATTGAGCCTATAGATCGCATTACCATGAATTAAGCGTCATTGAAGTGCTAAAAACAATTTTCACTAATGTCATACTATGTTTTCGAGCATTTTCAGAGAATAACGCATAAATTTCAAAAGGAGACTAATGGTATGTACATTCCTTATTCTAATCTTTCAGGATCTCTTCCCCTTCGCTAATCTCGGATGGGGACCCGATCGTTGTTTTCCCTATTCATACGAAGCTTTCGTCATCGCTGCCAGATACTTTCCCAACTTTGGTACATCTTCACCCAATAAGGTTAGAGAAGAACGGAAAATATAATATTTTCTGACTTTTGCGATATTATAAATCTATAATATACGATAGAATTCTTCGAACATCGTAAAGTCCACTACGAAAAAAACAATACGATTAAAAAAACTAAAAATTGAAATCAATAAATTAATACAATCAGGTTTATTCCCCTGAGGAGAATCACAAACGAGACCTCGCTGCCTTCTTCGCTCATGCGGTTCAAGAGACTGGAGAGAACAATGCTGCACTCTATAATTATGTTTTTTTGTAAATTGAATTATTATCGATTTAAATCCCTGGCTACGGTTTCTTATTTTATTTCTTCGCACTTGGTTCGATGATCATGTTGCTCTGTAAAGTGACCCACGTCTTCCTACCCACGCTTGTCTCACTTTTGGGTTATAAAATTACTTGCTCAATTTGGTAGCTCATTTTCTTACCATATCGATGACCCCGCTCCTAATTTTCTAGCTCAAAGTGACAAAACACTGAACCGGCTGTTAGAAACGGTTCCGCCTTCTTTAATCACAATTTCAACTTTTCAGTGGAACCAATGATAAAGAAGCGGCAGATTGCTTCTACAGAGGAGGTTTCTACAATTGGTTTGAGGTTGATTTTTCAAATACTTTTATTGTAGTTTACGTAAACTCACGTAAACTGCGATTATGACTTGATAATAATCTGAATAAATATATTTAAGACGAATTATTTTTTTTCAAAATATATTTTTCAAAGGGTGGTCCGACTTCCTCTTTTCTCGATCCCAAATCTCCTGGATATGATCCGAAGGACGGTGAGAGTTGCATGAAAGGAGGAAGGTATTATATTTGTTTACGTCACGTTTATATGTGTTTCAAGGATTTGTAAACTTCTATGGATACCTGTGAAGTAGCAAGCGTTTCTCTAACACAGGGAAGGCGCGCATTGAAAATTTGACAACTTGCCAAAAAAGTACGATATGACTGCACCATGGTGCACTCTCATCGTCTGTGCTCTCTCACTTTTGCGTGCTTTCTCTCTTTTCCGCTCTACCTTTTTCTCTGTCACACCATGACCGCTCTGGAAACGCTGTAAATCTTGCATTTCAGATACTGTGCCGAATCCGCAGAGCTAAATCACTTCTTTGGATGTTTGAAAGAAGAAGTGGACAATAGCACAGAGACATTTACTGGATGCTACTTTGGAAGAGGAGCCATTCAGGTACGATTAGACCACTTGATCTTTGATCTTTATTAAAAATGATGAAGAAGTGCAGAATTTAACTATAATTAACGATTTTTACTTATTTAAAAAAATTGTTGTAGATGGATGAAACTTCCTTGACTTTTTCGATATCGATTATAAAATCGATATTTTCCAGATCTCCTACAACTACAACTACGGTATGTTCATGAACTGGCTCGCATCTCAGGTATACTGTAGTCGTGCGGTGTCACCGTATACCCTTATTCACAACAGGGAGTGATCGTTGATCTTCTGTCATATCCGAATCTCGTGATGACCAAGATGGATCCACCACTGGCAGTCATGTCCTCACTATGGTTCTATATGACGGCTCAACCACCGAAACCGGCTATGCATGATATCGTATTGGGTGAGAATTAGTATGATGCATTATGGGGATAGGAAAGTTTTTTCTTCAAGTAATCTAATTGTAACCAGTGACGTCTGGTATTGTTATGAGAGACTTGTGATCAAAATATCTTCATACATAACTTACTTTAGAATTTCTTGACGAACCTGAAATCTAAAAGGAAAAATGTTCAGGAGCATGGAACAGTGGTGAAGAAAACGAGGAAGCCGGGTATTCCGGACCCATCTTCGGTCCAACTTCACTTGTCATCAATAATGAATGCAATGGAGAGGTAAGCGATTCTCAAAGATCAAAGATCACATGAAAAAAATGTTGTTCATCATGGTTATGAGTTTACGAGAAAACACGGAACAAAATCAAACGAGATCGTGGCCGTAAGAAAGTCAATTTATCTGTAATGGTACCAAACATGATTCCGTAGAGAAAATCGTTAGATGTGCAAGGCACTATAAAATATATATTATACTGATATATTCTTAATCAGGACGCCCACAATCCGGGTGGACCGGGAGAGTCTCGACGAATAAAGGCATTCAAATGGTTCTGTGAATACTTCAATGTCCCCACTGGAGAAGACCGTCTACTCACATGCAAAGGTAGTTATTATAGTCCGGTCGGATAAAAATAATATTAGGGTTACGGCGGTGCAGTAATAAAACCGTAATCCAGAACTACAGTGAAGGTTACGGTAGTTCAATCGGGTCACATCTATGATTTGTTCAGATATGCCAGTGAAGTTGGACATGATCAAGCAGAACATGAGCTACCAACCCGATTGGAGCACAACATGGAAGGAACAACCGTGCACGTGTGCGCCCGCACTCTATGGAGGTATGGTAGATCAATCGATCGATATCGATTCATCAAATCAGACAGTTTTACCATGTCCTTAACAGGCCTAGTAACATCTCATCGATCGGTATCCATCTACCGTAACTCATTCGTTGCAGGAATGATACCGTACTTTGATCCATCCTTCTACCCTGATCGATTCGTTGCACTCAACGAAGCCAACAAGGCATTGTGTGAGTCGTCCATCTACGCCAATCCCGCAATGTACACCCTCGACCCTAAGACCTCACCCTGTCTTAGGGTCAAGAAGAAGAAACCCTAAGAACGACCCTAACACTAAGTAATCGATCCTAATGATCTTAAGTAACTCTAATGATAAGTGAGTAGGACACATTAACTGTAGAACGAGAGCGAACTAACCCCTAAAGTAATATTCGATCTGTCTATCCAACCTCTTATTTCACTCATTCCCAATCATTCATACAAATACAAAGTACCTCCGGGTTTATTTACTAATCGTCTTTCTATTATTCTCGTCATAATGTACAACATTAATCTCATAAATGATAAACTGATTTTAAATTATAATAGCACTTTCCCAATGATAAAGAAATGCCAACATCATACCTGTACATATTCAGACAAAAAATCCCAAGCTTAGGAATCACACTATTTTTTTTATTTGTAGAGCCATATACTGCACCAGATACTGTATCGATTATTGTAAACTGTAGGTAATGTGTGACTGGAATGATTCCCCTTTAATTTAATGTGTGATTAGACATTGTAAAACGAGACATCTTTACGCGCTCTAATACAAATGAAACAACAAGTCGACAGACGCCTGAGGCCATATCCACCAACGTTGACAAACTATTTGACGACAAACGTTACGTCACAAGCGTAGCCAGAGGATTTTTGGCAAACGCCTCCGCCTACGGCTGTGACGTCACGTTTTCGTCAAACGGTTTCTCAACATTAGTGGATACCAATACTGGAGGGAGACACGAAATACAAGACTCGGAAAAATCAATAATCAGAGATTAAATCAGTTTACATTAATATACTTATGCTCTATTACTTTGTTGTTTAGACACACTCACAACTTCCTACATCATTCATTCACATTTTAGACATAGGAAAACGGGAACAAGGGATCGGAATTGTGGGACGGGGATCAACGGGATACTGTAATCTATATTATATCAATGGGCTACGGTAGTGGTCTGCTCATATACAGTGAATCAATTCAACGGGAAGGCCGGGTATTACAGAATCTCCAATATACTTACTGTAATATACCGATGGACAAACACAAAAGGTCAGATGGTTTGCATATGACAATCGGACCAAAATTATCAAGGGGATACGGTAGAAGAGTGAGCGAGGAATGATGATAACGGTATGTGAGGAATACGGTGCGTCAAATACCCTATCTAGTAGACGAGAGAATATGGACTTGCTAAAAACGGGGAAAGAAGGTATATTGAAATGGTATACGGTAGGGATACTGTAATGGGCGTAACGCAACGATTCTGGTACCTACGGTATTCTGGATACAGAATACGCAACTAGTAGTATACAACGAGTCGAGAGGGAGGTCTCTATGGGACTTCATATCAAATCAATTCACACGAGACATACTGTAGCACAAAGAATTGAGTAAATCAGGGGGATTGGGATACAAAAAAGTAAAATGATCGGGGGGTCAAAGACATAATTAAACTCTTAATAGTAGTAGTGGTAAGCCCGCTTGGTCTATCGACTGAACGAATTAATGGATACTCGATATACTTAAGACAAGAAAATGAAGGAGAATGGGAGGGGATGAGTGTGAGAGATAATAGAAAAGATGGAGCAGATATAGTATATAAAGGAATCATGTAGCGAGTATAGAGGGTGAACAATAATTAGCAAAAGACAAATAACTGATTAGAGGGAAGCTTCTACAACATACAACTCATCGAGTGTGCAAAGGGGCAAATATCGATCAATCTAGATTAATCAATAAACCAATAGTAGGGCGGGGAATTTATCGATTAGACCTACAGCACTGAAAAGTGTGGACGGGGCCGAGGGACGGGGAACAGGGACAGGGCTAGTGAGCACTAGAACAAAAATACTCTATGATCGATATATATTACTATTTCGCACAAAAGGTAAAGAATATTCACAAGACAGACAATAACACTTCATAGTATATTCATATAGAAGATTGTAGTGGGGAGTGAGGACGACAGCCAATAATGAATATGCATCGATGAATCGTAGCAACGAAAAGGGGCGGGGCCTTAAATCGGGGCGAAGTTCAAGATAGGTCGCCGTAATGAATCAATGGAATAGATCGGAAGAAGGAGGAAGCCGTATCGAGCAATTAGCAAGTGCATGTGTAGCTTATAGACAATCGGTAAATAAAAAGCGATCAATAAACGGGGGTTACGGTAGGCATACAGTAGTCTTGACTGTCTTTACAGTACACCGTAATAAGCATTGAGGGGAATAGAGGAACAATATCAGAGACAAGAAGGAATATACGACTAGGAAACAATTAGCCATGGATCTTGGTGTGTGCGTGGTGGGCTCATACCGTAATCGATTGTGTGTGCGCGTGCGTGGTGTGGTAGTGCAAGGGTGAACTACGCTAATATGCGTGGTATCAGCAAGACGGACTAGAATACTCCGATATTGATACAATTAAGCACAACACGAAGGCAACTGAGATATATAAGATAGATTAAGGGGGTGGAAGGGGGATACTCTGATAAAAGTATGTATATGGATAGTCAAAGATAAGGCCAACTTGAAAAAGTTTAAGGGATGACTTGTAATGAAAGGGCAATGAATAAGGGGACAACGAATCAGATAGGGACAACAGGCTGCAGTGAGATCAGAGATCAACCATCGATACAACCAAAGATCAAAGATCATAATATGAAGAGATCAAAGATCAACGAATGGGTACAGGAGACACCGAGTAGACCTGCATCATGAGACGGAGATGGGGAGCGACGCGAGGATCCACCACGTTCATGTTCATTGAGAATGTCACCGCTACCGATTCGGCAACTACAAAAGGATTGCGGTAGACCATGATTACTGTAAGCTGTAAGATTACGGTAAGTACCGTACCTTCCTTGCCATCTCGGGCGCCAGCGAGGTCGCCGGGCATCTTGTACGCGTAGTACATGCCCGTGTGATCGTTCTCGAACATTGGAATGAGCGACTTATTCGCCGTTCGACCATTGTAGCCAACACGAATGCTGCAATATATTTTATATATTACGGTAGGAATAATCAAAAACCCATGTTAAGGGCAAAAAAATAAAATCATAGTAGACACATCAATCTGTACTCATGATAATCAAACGTACAGGGTGTCCAAAAAGTATTGTTACACGAATAAATTCATGTAGCTTCCTCAAAAACCATCATAGACAATTCAAACAAGGCACAGTATTCACCAATAACCATAGCAACATAACATTGAATGGTCACTCGATATGGCCTCCATTGGCCGCGATGACGCATCTGAGACGATGAGGGACAAAGTCGATGATGGGCCGCTGGTAGGGGATGCCGACTTTCTCAAATATTTTTTCCAAGGACTTCTTGAGAGACTCGCGGTATTTATGGTGGGTAGAGCAGGACTCCCTCTACAATACGGCCTAGACGTTGAAGTCCAGGGGTTCAGGTCGGAGGAGTTGTAGGTTCATTATGGAGTCGAGATGAAGTCGGACACATTGGTGCGGCACCAAGGCCTGGGTCACTTTTTCCGAATGAGCAGGCGCTGAATCCTGCTAGAAGTTCTAGTAAACCCTATTGAAGTGGGAGAGGGACCATGGGAGAAGGACCGTCTCGAAAATCACCCTGACGTAGTACACCGTATTGAGATCGCCGAGAAAACGGGGACTCTTGGAAGACAAGCACACTCCAGCCAAAACCATCACTGATTGGGGGTGGACAATGCAAGAGATGGTCTCCACTGGCATCCGCTTGCTGAGGAGACTGGGCTACTATCCTCGTGTTTTGGCTGTTGAAGACCGAGAAGTCCTTGGAAAAAATATTTGAGAAAGTCGGCATCCCCTACCAGCGGCCCATCATCGACTTTGTCCCTCATCGTCTCAGATGCGTCATCGCGGCCAATGGAGGCCATATCGAGTGACCATTCATTGTTATGTTGCTATGGTTATTGGTAAATACTGTGCCTTGTTTGAATTGTCTATGATGGTTTTTGAGGAAGCTACATGAATTTATTCGTGTAACAATACTTTTTGGACACCCTGTAGTTACGGGCACTATCGATACAATTATCAATCACAGTAGTCCAAATCACTATTAATAACTCATAACATACTGTGGCAGTGTGCGCATAAACTGTCCTCCACCGGCTCCTTCAGCCTCGTACTCTCTCACGAGACAGTGTCGAATGACATGAGGATGACTCGCATTCGTGTCCACTTCCTTGTGTGTATACGAGAAGGGAACGATGAGGAGGAACTGTAATCAGGCTTACAATGACTCCCTATTACTCATTCTGTCAAAGATGGATCGATCACAGTACAAGAGATACAGAGAATACAAGGATCAAGTGAAGCGTGAATCCCACATGCCCATAGTCATAGGTCCAAAACTACGTTGCAAACTACGAAGCATGGCCGTATTTTAGAACTTAAAAAACACGAGCGCATTTTGCGAAAACCGGACGGCATTTTGCAAATCTGTAACGTAGCTATTCGACCTATGCTCATAGTATGTTATTCGAATATTAAAGGGAACCAAAACATCAGCCATTGTCGATCTATTGCACGCGAGTTTACTATAGGTTGGCGAAACACAAAACTCACTAGCTGCGATCGATCCTCCGTCTTGAGCTCGCGAAGACGCAGATGAACCGTCTTCTGTACGTGACCACTGTAAATGAACATCATTATCGATTAGATCAGGATAAAATCCATTTTTTTACTCACAAAATGCAAAATATTGAGGGTTGGTATATCCGACGAGAGATCATCAATGCTGATCATAATTGACTATGCAAAAACTGTGACACCTCGAGAGTCAAAGAAAAGATGTGTACATGTTTTTTAAAGTGAAGAGCATAAAGCAGCACAAATAAGTAGTAAATGAGAAGAAGAAGTAGAGGAAAGGACAAGCACGACATACGTCCAGTAGTTGACGTTCAAGCTTCCACTCGGTAGTTCTACACTGACGCAGTAACGGTCGCTGTCCAGCATCGGGCTACAACGACACAACAATGGATAGGATAGGATAGATGATCAGATAGATAGCTGGCTAGCTAGATAACTAATAGCAAGAGCGCAATAGTGATTACCGAAAAACCACTATACCTGATACATATATCATGGACAATAGCACATCTCATTTTTAGTGCATTGAGCGAAACATGTTTCTGCCAGGCTCACTTTATTGATTCACAGAACGCATCTGCTTTCGATAATACTCCATACAGTAATACTACAGTATGCTTACCGTATAACATGAAGTGCGGAGAGCGGATTGTTCGTGCGGAGGAAGAATCGATCATTGGAGAGTCTAGAATCAATCAATTAATATTATATTCCATAAATCAATAACATAAACAAGTCAATCAATAAATCACTCACCTCGAAATCCACAGCTGCAGCGTCTTCTCCAATGCAGCCATGCGTGGTCGCACGTACGGAATGACCGAGGGCGCGATCGAACCTAACAATCAATCGATAAATGGAAACCAATCAATACTCTACCGTAACCCAATCTACCTCTGGTACCGTCACCATCACACTTACTTCCATCAGGATACTTCATCTCATCAGGCGTACAGCCTGTACGCTCGTCGCACTGATTCAGGTCCGCACCATGCCACATCAGCATACGAGTCTGCAATCATTCAATGATGGTCACGGTATTGGATAGAGTACGGTAGGACTAATATCGATTGCAGATATGTTCAATACAGAGAGAACATACACGCAGACCACATTGTTTTTCAAATACAGCGCATACACAAAAATGACACCAGGCTGGTGGAATCAGGTTTTAGCAAAGATTCAAGAACAAAGTCCCTACACCAATATAGTATTCTTGTGCCAGCTTATAATAAAATGGTATCATCTTTCTATCAGACTCTGTGTGTTTCTGCACGTGATCACTTATATCTCCCTCGTGGTAAAAGGTTTCACTAAAGACTCAAGAACAAAGTGCAGCTGGGCTGCTTCAATAAGTAATTGATTATCGAAAAACATGAAATGAAATGATGTACCATCATGAGGTGGTCTCGAATGTAGGCATAGTGAACGGGTGTCTGTCCTACGCCATCCGGCAACGTCGCATCCGCATCTGTAAATTAGGCCATATTGACAGAAATCAATTAAGGCAGGCCACTAAACAATACTGTCAAGTGGCCAGCCACACGAGAATATAATACATAGGTGGGCGCGTGAAAACGAATTCTTTTTGCGCACAGCCTTGCATTCCCTTGCGGGGCCTTGCGCATAGCCTTGCCTCGCAAAAATTGGAAAATTTCCAGTCAAATCTGCTAAAGAATGGCCATGCGCATAGCCTAGCCCTCCGATTCCCCAGTTTGCGCACAGCCTTTTCCCCAGCATGCCCACCTATGATATAATAGATAGAAAAGTATCTCACTATGGCCGAGGATGACATCCAGCTGACATGGCTGGCCAGTGGCGGTGGCAAAGTGGACGGGCAGACGACTGTTCAACGACTCCGTCGGCATCGATATCGCCTTCTGGAGTGAACTACCATTGAGAAGACCAAGCATGAGATCGAGGGTTCTGGAAGAGAAAGTCGGTGAAGATGATATCTACATAGTTTGTTGATCCTCACATTATGAAGATATGAAAATGTATGAGTTAGAATACAAGTACAATTCAACACAGCAGTTCCACGTTTCAGCAAGCTCATAAACCCAAGAATTAGTTATGCATTTGTTTCCATCAAAATTTATTTGCAATGAAATAGCCTAAACATACTGGCACTGTGCGTGCTTTCCATCCATTCCACACTGTTTCGAAGTAGACGATTGCGAGGCCAGAGTGTGCACAAATGAGTACTTGTGAGTCGTGTGAATGCCAAGATTGTGGATGACCTGAACGAGATCAAAGATCAATAATGAGCGACTAGAGATCAAAGATCAACTACCGCACCCCTCCAACGTGCTCCAGCATGTGCTTGTACTTGATGTGGCGGTTGGCGGGCTGATGGCGTAGCAGATTCACGATGACGCGGATACGACGGAGGACCTGTAAAGACATTCATTTCTAATTATATACTTTACAACATATCCTATTATTGATGAAAGTAAACACGTTTTGCAACATAAAGTGCGATATAAGACATAATCACACTATATGTTGTATGCGATGTGTGGGTGAAAAAGAAACTACTGATGAATTGATCATCACGAAAGAGTCGGGTGTGAAATGGGTGAAACGAACAAACCTTCTTGGACTTTCCCTCGTAGACACACGTGATCAGCTTACGAATCCAAGGATTGGAGATAGTCTTGTACACCTGGAACACGCAGACATCTCCAACCAATTCATCAATACCAAATAAACAAAATTATAACACTAAGTTTTCCTCCAAAACTTTGCATTTTTCTCACTGCATTCTTCTAACAAGATTGACAATGCATAAGAAAAAAAAGAAAATACTCAGGAATGATGGCATACCCCTCAATAAAATGAATCAATAACTACCGTATACCTCTTCGATGGTCGAATGGAGCATCGACAGTACCTTCCTCTCGTGCACCAACCATGCCTCAGGATGCTCCTTCTCCGCCTTCTGCTTCTAAAAGATCAATAATCAAGTATTGATTGATAAGTTACGGTAGGCAGAGCTAATCGATAATCAACAAATATAAATGACTACCTGTTGCAGTTCGTTAAGCCAATCAAAGGTAGTGTCAAACTTCTGCGAGTACGGCTCACGACCGGAAGATTTCTGCAAAGATCAATCGATAATCTTCTATTCACTTGTTCTAAAGTATACATTACCCCTGGATTTGTATTATTATTATTATTATATAGATATCCTGCTACTAAACGTACATGACAGCAGCAGCAACAACAACGACAACGAAAAAATACAACATATTGCACAAAGCTACAGTATCCATCACCACACCAAAATAAACGAGAAACCGCGGCTACAGTATCCATCTCGTCTCACCATATGGCTGAGAATATTGGCATCATCCGTGCCGATGTCTTCCTCAAAGTAGCCACTGCCAGCGATGCCAGTGGCGTGGAGTGCGCCTTGCAGACCGGTACTGTAGGTAGTAAGCACGTATACACCAGATTACGGTATCCAATCAATCGATATCGATCGATCGATAAGTGATAGACAACTCACATAGGCTGTGGTGGATGCATGATTTGTTCGGCGAGATCTCGAAAGATGGAAGAGCGAAGGTAGTCCGTATACGAATGCTAAGGAGGATACAAATCAGGGATAGGCACATCAATCGATAAGTCGATAAACCAATCAAACAATTATATCTTAACCACACAGTACTTCAACACTCGTTAGTGAGCTCTCTACAACAAAAAGCCAGCGTGCACCAGTGTGTGAATGCAACTAGGAAAGAAATGGACAAGTGAATTGCTGTCTAATTAATCAATAAATCACCAAATCAATCAATAAATGGAATCAAATACAGTAGATCAGCTCTTACATATTCGTGTCGGGGCGACGCTTCAATCTGCTGTACGTTGTACTCACCGCGACGACCTGTGGATTACGATGATAGAAGAGAGCAAACTACATCATGTCCATAAGATCAAACTACAAAGTACAAACGACCAAACCTCCTCGTTCTAGCACATCAAATTCGTCTTCATTAGTGAATCGTGGAGTATCGATTGATTCGGTTCCGTCAACTCCTCCACTTCCACCTCCACCGTGTTTCTTCTCGAGCTTCCTTAGACGCTTCTTGCGATCTGCAAACGAGACCATGATCAAACTACAAACTGAGCAGACTACAAAGTACGCAAAAAGGGGGGGGGGGTAAAACTACAACGGAAAAGCGTGAATCGGGAAAAGGGGATGATAAATAGGAACAACAAGGAGTGGGCACCCGCTCTCTCGAAACAATAGATGGTTGGCAACGAAGGCTAATGAAGAAAGAAGAGGGGAAGGAAGAGAAAGATAGAGATGGGAATAGGGTAGAGGATGCAAGAAAGAACAAGGAAAAAGAAGAGAGATAAGATGGGAAGAGGAGGGTGTAGAAGAGTTGAAAGGCTAGATAAAGATAGATATCGACAGGGAACTCGGATTTGTGAACAATAGAAATAGGAAAGGATCACTATCACATCTCTTATCTATCCAACTATGTATCGTTCTAGACCATCAATTCTCGAATTGGTTGCTTATCTAATCGATAGATTATCAGATCGAACATTCAAGAGTCCACTCAAGCCACTACTAACCCACATTCGATCTGTGATTCAGGTGATGAATACATCTTTTTAGACTCGCTACCACTTTCGACCAAACGGGTCATCAGGTGGAACAGGGAGCGTATCTCTATTATCCTTGCAGAAACGAGGGACCGGCCTTGTTCCAAAACTACCTTCTTATTCTTATTCTTCACTTGTTTCAGAATGGAGTAGCCCCGAGAATCAGTTAGGCATGGTTGACATGAGGGTTACTACGAA
The DNA here is from genome assembly GCA_943737045.1 of Parapristionchus giblindavisi. Lineage (NCBI taxonomy): Eukaryota > Metazoa > Nematoda > Chromadorea > Rhabditida > Diplogasteridae > Parapristionchus > Parapristionchus giblindavisi. The sequence continues at coordinate 190,275 of CALSFV010000349.1, forward strand.
CGAAGGAAAGATTAAGAGGATCAAACTAGATTCATTATCAGAATCTGCACATCTCACACGAATAGTATGGACAAAGCCTTGCTCATCGATCGATTCTACTCAACACTTACTCTTCTCAGCCTTTGTCTGGGCAAGATGGGAGGACGTCGATGGGGCAGTGGCGATGACTGCACGGGGACGAACTACCTCCACTGACTATAAATAGCAGTGATAATAATATCAATAAACATAATTGATCAGACGTCATAGGCTAAATACTCAAACAATCAATAATCCTTCCTTACCGTGGGTGGATTAGCATTGGGCAGTACGGTAGGATATTCATCGGCAATTGATCGGAACGAGGCCACTTCGGGTGAGGGAACGGCGGCCGAACGATTGGTGGGAATTACACGAGGAGTGGTTGGCGTATTGGGTCCCGAGTGATTATTGATTATTCCTTGATTATTAATTGACGGGGGAGTAAAGCACAGCTCGGCTGTCTTATTCTTCTTACTCTTCTCCTCTTGTGCCTTCTGTTCGACCTTTGTCATCTGCAATCAATCAATCATTCAAGATCAATTAATCGATAAATCGATAATCTACCTCATTAGTGACATAGGGCGCCTGGAGGCAAATGTCCGAAAGCGCCTCGTTCGTGCAAGCAGCAGTCAGATTCGCGGTAAACTAAAGCAAAATCATGAATAGTAAGAGTTATTATAACTAACAAGTTGTAAGGCATGTATGAAACCCGGATCCAGCAGCCTTCGTTTCAAGAGACAATGAATATTTGAATCCGATAATTGGATTACAATGATATGAATGGGATGAATCAATCGAAGAGACCAATTTGTCTATGAAAGACCTACATTCCAAAAAAGGCAGCAAAATTAGCACTATTCACAACGTTCTACAAGATGGGGCCACTTTCGTGCAACTACGAGAGATAGTTAATCAATGTGGCCAAATTAGGGTCAATTTCAAATGTTGTGAAATGATTACGACTGGGAAACTTACGTTGGATAGCGCCTCGGGCACAAAGATGGGCGACGAATCGGGAGATGCGATCGATAGACGCTGTGAATCAGGCGACGATGAGGGAACACTGCTACTGTAATCAATAAATCGATAATGAGGTTTTCTGATTCAGGAAACATCAATCAATAATCAGACACAGTTATTTTGTTCATGTTAGCGGCTCCTCCATGAGCCAAGGTCAGCTTCGCTTCCAAGCATTCTCGACTAGCGAGTTAAAAACATAGTCAATCAAGAGATCGTTGAATCTTTCTCTGCGTCTCTGTCCCTCTCTCCTTCTCTCTCCCTACTCTATCTGCATCGTTTCCATTACTTGGCGCACTTTTTTTGCATTATGCGAACATCGGCCGATTAGGATCGAACGGTGACTGCACAACAAGATATGAGAAGACGAGAGACACAGACATACAGAGTGCATTACTCAATTGCATCCCATACTAATGTATTATGTCACAAAATTTGCATTGTACAAACCAAAGTACAATGCACAATGCACATTAACCACTTGATTAAAATCGAGTTTGATTAAACTACGCATTGCAGCGCACTTATGCAACGATAATCGTCAAATATTTATAAAAAAATCAACTATTAAACATTGTTCAACTACTAGATTAATCAGTAAACATCTAAAGAATCAAATTGCACCATTCCATAACTTGCATCACAATTATAACTAGCATATTGCTCACCTATCATTAGTAGGCGACGTCAGTGCACGTTTTAATCCCTCCGCATGGTCCGATAGTGTCTGTAATGAATACTCTTAGACAGACTGAATCGGATACACTAAACCAATCGATAAATCAATATAATAACCTCATCACAATCAGTTGTGCTGCTATTAGACGATGTGGAGACGGAACCACCGAGCGAGTCACGGCGCTCAAATAAATATCGATTAGTTGCAACATATACTTAAAAAATAATTCAAACTTAAACAGAGCACTCTGTAAATGTTGTCGATTGGAAAACATTCTCCTATCAAAACACTAATTTAAATTCAAATCTAATTAAAACATCGCTAAACTTGAGCCTACGCATATCAAAATCATACCACAGGTAAGCCAAAACCACCATATAAATAATGCACTTATCTCCCTATGGACAAACATAGAGTTAGAGATAAAGGATAAAAGTGTTCATTATGTACCCGCATAATAAAGTATTATTGAAATCTGATTACGTATTCATACCTTGTCATCTCTTCTCTTATCCTTATCATCATCATCATGAGGTCCCTTCTTCTTCTTGCCTCCTCCTCCTTCTGCCTTCATCTCACACGCTCTCGATGACGTCGCCACCAGTGCATCTTCCTCCTCTCTCACTCGTTCCCTATCCCTGATCTTCTCCAGTATCCTCTGGTTCGTCTCTTCCTTTAATGAAATCTATTAGTATTCACTTAATCCATCAAAGCTCACCTTCTCAATCTTCTTCCTCATTTCCTCAGCCTGTTCTGCTTCCTTTCGTTTCTTATCATTGTGGTTGTTGTTCTTCTTCTTTTTGCCGTTGTTCGGCATGATTGCACTACGATTAGAATCGATACAATTCACACTCCAGGTTTGAGTTCGAGTCAGTTACACGAGAAAATCCTGGAATATACATTCGTCTTAATCCCGTAACGTAAACATGGCCAAATCATCGATAAAACTGTTGTCATGGCAATACAAGTAATGGTGATAATCTTATCTACCGAGTAAAATAAAACGACATTACGAAATTGTGGAATGAAATGGCTCGCGATGACAAGAAAACAAACGCAACGGCGCACTGGCGAGGCGGCAAATTTGAAAGTGTTCACGGAGCGAGAGTTCACGTCTAACGTGGAGGGTTCCAGACGTACGAGAGAGATGAGAGAGCGCGGACAGAGTAGAGAGTAGCGAGCAATGGCAAATATCGTACACTTGTGTTTCTCTATGGGAAAACGGCGAAAACGAATGCGAAGACTGCGCGGCGTCGGCGAGAGGGTCGCGCGCGCTCGTGAAACTCATTTCGGAACGAAAAATTATTTTAAAGAATTAATTTGACTTGCAATATAAATTCGAAATGAGTTATATTCATATTGTTATGTATTGTTATACTGCCTTTTTTTACCCTAAATGTCTAAAAACAAAGAAAGGAGGACAACTGTGCGTGACTATACAACAAACTCCTGTCCACTCACAATCAGGAGGGCGTTCAATTCTCCTGACGGGAAGAATGAACAAAGATAGAAGCATTACCAGCATTCTAGTATTCAAACAAACTCTTACCACAGTATTCTGGTCCAAGCCATTTTTCTTCGAAAGCAAGACAAAGGAGAGACCATTGCATTCGAGAGAGTTTGTATGTTGAGCGGTCGTTCTTGCTTTGAAAGTCATGAGAACGCTGTGTTACATCACAACCATCAAAATGACTTCGCATTTATTCATAGCGAAACACTGTTCAGACAGACAAACGCAATTGCGGAAGACACAATCGCTTGATCAAAGATCAAAGATCAAAGTTCTATGGTATGTGCTTCACTGAAATGGTTCAGATAAGGTAAGAGGTATGGGTAAGAGTAAAACATCGTCAACATGGGGTTATTACAATCATTCGGGAACACAATAGAGGACGTGAAGGGTCATAGAACAAGTTAGCAATCTATATCGAACTATCAATGGTTTGGAGGAGAGGGGGGCGAAAAGATGCAAACGATACACAATCAGTAAAACAACTGTAGTGAACCAAAGGCATATTATTAACGATAGACTGAGAAAAAACGGTTCAATACAAGTGCACTGCCAATAATTTAAATGAACGATACGCCCAAATGGCAAACTTCACAAACTTTCTCACTTGGTAAAGAAAACACATGAAAAGCAGAAAGAACATATAAAAGTCCACTGTGATTGTTAGCAGTGCACTTGTAATAAACCGTCTGGGAATGTTCCAGAGGTGTTATTTATTTTAGAATATTGAAGGAAGGAAAAGATTATGATATAAAAAAGATTATGGTGGGGAAACGGCAAGAGCGAAAGGAAGAAAGGAAGAAGTGAGAAGGGTAAGAGGGGAATAGGTTGGGACTGAAGCGAGGTTTCTAATAAAATAAGAACACTAATAAAGAGTGATGAATGGGGGCAAGATGCAGAGGCAGACAGACAAACGGACAGACGTACATAAAGACAAAGATATACCAGGACGATAGATTGATGAGTATTCATTCAGGAACGACTACTAGTAGAAACAATATAACGGTACTTACGCAATATGAATTAAACGAATTAATGGACACAAATATAACCGAAAACGCAGACAAATGGAACATGACAGGAAATAAGTGAGGGTGGAGGGGAAGGGGTGTGGATGGCGTGTTTCCAAATAACTGATTGATGATTAAGGGAAAGAGTAGAGTTTGCAGATTCCTTTCCAATGCATACGTTCGAAGGTTAGTGATAGCATTCAATAGGCAGGCATTGATTATTGATTATAGATTAATGATTGGAAGGTGGAGAGTACGCGTAAAACTAGCAAGGAACAAAATATTCACGTTACAATCGATACTAACTAATTGATAAATATGATAAACAATCGAAAATCAAACGATAGACAGGGAGAGAATACTATAGTGGAGTCAAAATAACAATCAATTGCAATCTTTCCGTTCATGACCCATTCGATTTTCTTGCCTTCCTGGCCTTAGCAGCGGCGCCTCCGCCAACACTCGTCGAAGTCACCTCAAAAGGAGTGGTTGGATCAATCAATAAATCAATATTTCTACCGTACTTTTCTCCTTTCACCTCCCTTGTGCGCACTCGCACGCCGATACGAGACCACATATGATTCGGGGAACGATCCTGTAAAAATATATATTTATCTTCCCTAAAAACATAAAAACGAGAAGATAGCTCATAATTTATGTATTGATTAAAACATTAAAGAAGAGATTAACTGCAAACTAATTAATCACAGTTTTCAGAGCATTACAAAAGATCGAGGAATTTGTAACTGTTACTAACTCAGCATCTAAAAAGTTCTACTCGTGAACTAGAATTATTAAAACCAGAATTAGTAAATGAATACAAATAATAACTTCAAAATAGATAGAGTCCTCTTACGCCAAAATGATCTTATTGAATAAAAAAAACCTATCTAACAATAAGAGTAAGAGATACACAGGCATACATGGGCAGCCATTGTCGCTGGAAAATAAAATCGGGTGGGTCGGATGTAAAAATCGGGTGAGTGGGACACAAAAGTGTCATTTTTGTACGAATTTTGACTAAATCGTTTTAATTTTTAAGTGATGTTTGGCAAAATCGGGTGGGTTTTGCCGCTAGCGACAATGCCGCCCACGTATGTACACAGGTCAATTAAGTTATAAATGTTTTTTTTTATTTTCGGGATTTTTCGGCTCAAATGCGGTCCGGTATCCAAAAAAAACTCCCAAATGCGGTCAAGTTTTACGATTTTCGTGAATTTTCGGCACAAAAATGCGGTCAGGCTTGGTAGTTTGCATAGTTGGGCACGCTGGGGGGAACGGCTGTGCGTAAACCGGAGAAAGGCTGTACGCATGGCTATGCGGAATTTTCTTTTCGTGCCGATTCGAGGGGAAATTTTCCAATTTTTGCGAGGCTAGGCTATGCGCAAGGCCCCGATGGGCAGGCGAGGCTGTGCGCAAAACAAATTCGTTTTCACGTGCACACCTATGGCAGTTTGTAACGTACCTTTCGACCTATGAATGACAATAACCCAATGTTATCTACCCTAGGTACGGTACACAATACAGTATCTCCACATCATCTTACCACTTTGTCCATTGCTCAAATGAGTTCCTTCAGCCCATCCCGATGCTTCTCTTCCAGTAACTCGAATGAGATCTCCTCTCCTCAGTGGTAGATCACCCGGCTCGTCCGCTTCGAAATCGAACATCGCCTAATTATCGATTAATTGTCGATCAACTAGCACAACCAATCGATACCTGGACAATATCGTCGTCGAAGTCATCATCCATGGGTGACTTGGGGGAAGCTTCGGGTGTTTCGATACTGTCATGATGGGCTAGGACAATGGGTTGAGGAACACCTAAAACCGATAAAGATATTAACCTGGGACATGCATGTCCCCAAGACTTTCACAAGAACCGATTGGCGTGGAAATATTATACTAAAGTCGTTACCATACAAATTCCTATGCTATTTCATGGATTCTGTAGATGATCGCCTTCTATGTTTCACTATTTTTTTCATTCATTTTACTCCAAATTAGTGAACCCACACGTAATTGAAGGGTCGGGGATAATCACAGACCATAACTGTCAAGGGTTTCCAAAAATTAAATTAAAAAATTAAAGAAGTTAAAAAAGACATAGTGACCTTTCGGCTGAGCGGAGGCAGGGGATGACTCGGATACGGATGGTGGAGGAGGAGATGATGAGGGAACGGTTTGATATCGAGTAGATGATGTGCCTGATGATGCAGATGGTTCATTCAGAGATTGAGGAGGACGAGGCTCGGGTCGAGGTAGACGGAGTTTGGAATCGGATAGACGAGAGATCGAGTTGTGCTGCAATGATAAATCAATAAATAATGTGCGATAAATGAAATCATTCATGTGCGATATTAAACGAGAATTCTAGACCTTCAGAATCAGATCGAACAATTCAATCTTCCCTCGATCTTTGGATCTATAGGAACTTTACCAAGGTACATATCCACAACTCATGTGAGCAAGAGTTTACAATAAATAACTACATAAAAATTAAGTATCATTAACAAGTAAACACCCACCGAATAGTAATCAATCAATTCGTTCAGACTATGGAAGGCGATGTCCCAAACACTGAAGAATCCTTAAATGTGATAATTACGATAGGTCAGACAATTCTAGCTAATAGTACCTCGATCTCGCTTGATTCTATAATGCTGCACAGGAGTGGCGGATTCACCTTCACGAACGGATATGGCATAGTCACCTTTCTAAAATTAGAATACTCTAGTTAAATTTTTAAAAAAAGACTATAAATTTAAATTAAATAAAGATTATAAATAAATATTAAATAGTGCAATCAGTCAGTACCTGAGTTTGTGAATGTCGAATAAGAAAGCTTCCAGGGGATTTCTTTTTCAATTTCTCCGTTAGTTCAGCGGACGGAACACGGCCAACGAACCACGGACATGGACGCAACCTGGAACATATGACAAATATAAGCTAATAGGGAGTTTAGACTTCGTCGACTTTAGTTCCATTTGATACAATATTTCTTATTGTTTATTACTTGAAAACAACGAAGAAAAAAACAAAACTAAAAAAAGTGAATAATTTTTTACCTCAAGTAGTTCTTGGGTACGAATCCCTCTTTTCCGTCGAGATCCGCACGAAACCAGTGCTCGTCCTCATCCATTTCAAGTACCTGAATACAGGCAAGATAGAAATCAAAATGTAAAAACTCCGAAAACGAGCAAAAAATGATCACTAATATCTTGCTTGAGATCTAGCACGTACTTTGAGCATGGCGCCCTTGCGAAAGCTGAGTTCCTCATCAGTGTCAGTAGCGGTGAAGTCGAATTCCGCTATAGCTTCCATGAAATTGCACTGAAAAAGAAAGATCCCAAAATGTACCAAAGTTGGTACTTTATTCCTTACAGTATGCCTCACAACGATATCACACCACGAAATATTTACAGTAATGAGGATTTTATTGATCGAACTTTAGGTAAATGCAAAAATGATTTAATTATTTTCCGAAGATGTTTTATTCACTTAATAAAAAATTTATGGATTACTACATTAAATAACTAAACGATATGAAAGATAAGTGCGATATGAATGAGTGAGTAGGAGCAACTAATCAATGGAATTGTGATAGGCAGATGATCGAACCGGTCGATCGGAGATAGTATATGATTGTGAGAGAGGTTAGAGATAAGGGAGACAGGAAGTCACTCTTCTTATTTGTCTCTATTCAACATTCTCTATTTATTCTTGCTCATTTTTTCGAGAATATTCGAAAACTAACGTTTTACTGTACATAATGAACAAAAAAAATCAATGAGCATACAACTACAGTGAAGATCAGATTAATAGGCTTTATTCCGATATTCTAATTTCTGTGTTATATTCGAAAAATATATAAATGAAATAAGTAACTTTTACAGCATTGCACACGTCGTAATGGAAACTGATACATATCTCTTTTCTGTCTCACTTATCCTCTTATAATGGTATGTTACGCACATGACAAAACTCTAACTTACACTGTTTATTGATCAATCCACATATTCTTTCTGTGATTACCAATCAATCGATATTTTTATGCGTACTGTGTTTATCAAGGCATGTATCAATATTATCTCTGTTTATCAACCAATCAATAAATACATTTGAAAGAAACAAACGATACAAGAGAAAAAAGAAGCTTATCTGTACATAGAGTTAAGGGGATGAACTGAGAAGGTAGACCCGCATATCGATTTATTTTGTGTTGCCTAATAGATCGTGTACTTGTGCTACGGTATATGCACACACCGGATACGCGTCAGATAGAATATCGATTGGCGCGTTTCTAGCTACTCTTTGAACGTTAGGTGGAATGTCGGCGCATTCAATGACTAGAATGATACAAGTGAGCATGGAATGGGATGAGCATACGTATTCTAAAATAATCGATATTTAAAAAATACAAGCGACAAATCGATACAAATCAAACTCGCGCATTCATCAGCAAGAATTGTTCGATGCCAGGTACGTTACAAACGATATTATGTATATCCATGTTGGTGAGCTGAGGAAGGAAAGACAAATCAGATACGGTAGGTTGAGGGACCGAGGAAACCTCAGGAACGGTTACGGTAGGCATAGGGATATATACAGGATTTTGAATAAATGTTATAGTTGGTTGGGTGGTCTGGGGTTGCTGTGGGAACACGTACTGTACGGGTTGGGTTTGGGGGATACTGTAGAAAGGAGATACGGTAGGACTGGGAAGGGATACGGTAGCTCGCTGTTGTTGCTGCTGTTGAGCTTGTAGCAGGGCCAATTGTTGGATCAGCATTTCAGTGTTGAAGAAGACCGGACTGGGCACGGTGGTGGGTACGGTCGGTATCTCGGTCTTGACCTCGGGTACGGTAACGAAGTCAATCGAGGGTACGGTAGTATACACTGGCTGATCAATCATCGGTGACGAAATCTGAAATGCAATTTCGTTAAGAATTTTTGAAAATTAAAGGTGGTGAAATTTCTCTTCTCCAAAACATGGAAAGGTTGCTTGAAGCAATGAAAGAAATAAGGAAATTTGACATTTGGTACATATATTAGAATGTCTGAATCCATGGCGGAAATGCTATTACCAGAGAGAGAAAACTTTTTTCCGACATCTATATTTCAACCTCTTTGGCTCTCTCTCACTAACACTTCTCATCATAAAGTGACAAGAGCGGCTGTTCTCCTACACAATATTTCTACATGAACTAGATGGTGAGAGTGAGGTAGAAATAGCGACTACCGTAATCTCAACCACCCATTCTTCAATCGATAAAATGTTCGAACCTCAATGTCTCCTGAGACGGAGGGCGTTCTCTGGTCGGATACGGTAGGCGACGAAGCGAATGAGGAAGCACGCATCTCGGGATCTCCATTGGAATCGATCTCCATCTTGTCTGAAATCAGAGATATCACCGGATGTTTGACCCAATGAACCATTATAGATTACGGTAGATAATCGATTTTCTGCAACTGTCTATCAACTTGCAAGTCATAGTTGTTAATAAGTGCGACGACCTTCAGTCTTTTCAACACTGTCGCATTTACTGTAACATCGACGAAGTAGGAAAAAACTTAGATCGTGCAGAATTACTCCTTTCCACCCCCACACTAACGGTTATGGTGTGGAGACTAGGAAATCACACCATCCATCATGGTGTAAATTAGTAAATCGCACTCACCATCGTTGTGTGGCCGCTTCTCTCTCTTGCCCTTCTTGATATGAGAATCGAGGGCTCGTCGAGTATCGATTAGTTCGCACTGCTCACACTTGCAATTCACGAACGCACACGTCTTCTTGTGGTCCTACAACGATTGATTACCGTAATCCAGGGATTTCATTGATTGGATATCGTTTTGACTACCGGAATCTACCGTAATTACAAAATAGAACACGCGCCGGTTCCAGCCCAGAAGAAGAACTTCGATTACAACTTCCTTACGGTCACGCAGAACACTTAGTTCTTCTTACACAACTAGATATATACTCTTACAAAGTTATCACGACCGTGGCTACTAAATTAGTCGTAAAGAATGAGTACTGTAGATCAATGAGATCATCAGATCAATAACCGAAACTGTATCCCGCCATATTGTACATAACAGGAAATGGGATGACATGAGGTTACTGATGCATATCCGTAACTAGACCGATATCAGTGTGGGTTTTGGGTACGGTAGAAGTTTGGGAACTAATTGTAAGGGTGAATTTTGGAAAAAAAGGGATATTTATCTACCCCTGATCAACTTCAAATCGATTTATGCTGTCGATGTAATTTGTTTAAGACGTTTACAAGTAAACAATAGAAGCGCTCACTTTTTTCCACATCAAGATCCCGTGATTCTTGCATTTCTGGCAGAAATAGCAAGCGGACGGCTGCTCGGAAGGTTTGAGCGGAGGAACGATCTGAAATAATTGATCTTTGATCTCTGCGCCACCATAGAATTAATCTGATCATAGTAAAACAATAAAATTGATCTTTGATCTTTGATCTACCGTACCTCAGCTTGCTCAGGCTCGTTCGTCCTCACGAACATCTTATCCTGTTCGCGTCTCAAACGAATCTGCATCGACATTATCGATCGACGTTGGCGCACCATGTTACACTGAAAAGGGTACGGTAATTAATCTGATACAATTGAAGTACAGTATTCCGTAATCTGTACTAGTTGAGCTGTTACAGTACCTTGGTGCAGTCACAACTCTTGAAGGGGCAGGCGTGATTTCTCGTCTGCGCCACGACGCCGTGCTGTCTGCACATGCCACAGTGTCGCTTCACACCTGACAAATAACAATGTTGACCCGTTTGAACTGGCTACAGTAATCGCCGGATACGGTACCTTTGGGAATCTTCTTGGATATGTTGAAGAAGGTGACGTGAGCAGGATCTATATCGCCACCGCTCATGGTCATACTGTATGATTGACTGGGTACTGTAACCGATATTTATATTCACGTCAAGCAATACACGGAAACGGTTGAAGCGGAACAATATAATATCGACGGAACAAGAAAACACTTTCGTGGGTGGATGGAAACGTTGAATAAGATTGCACTGGGTAGGGCGTATCATGAAATGAGATGGAACTCGCAATATCAAAGCACAACATACGTAGTATGATCACAGTGACATATCGTAAATGATGTTATTGTGCAAGAAAGATCAAAGATCAAATGCGATTACAGAGATTAAGAGTTTTCATAGAAATGTTGAAACTGTTTCGATGGTGTAGATATAAATTGAATACAGTGCAAAACTGGATTGGAAAAAATCAATCAATAGATCCTACATACCGTACACATGGAGATATTCAATCAATATCAGGCGAAGAACTTTGGCCACGAGAAATAGAAATGATACAGAAATGAGAAGAAAGAAGAGGATAGTCATTCGGTGGCATTTGCATGATCCTATAGAGGAATTGGAAGCGATGGAGAGGGAGAGGGAGAGAAGAGAGGGAGAAGGAGAGGGAGAAGGAGAGGAAGAGTGGAAAAGGCAGGAGGAAAAGACACATGGAGAACTCCTCCCCTTTCACATTTCATCAAGTGTCTGAAGTAACTAATCACAATAGAGAGCACAGAGTAGACAGATTGGAAACCAATCAGGAAGTGAAAAATTGTTGCAATTCTGGAGAAGACTACGAAAAGTTGATAAATACAGTAAGTTTTCCTTAAAAATGGATATTCATGCGAAACCCTAAAAGGACATAATTTTTCAGATAGAGAAAGATATGGAGAGGAGTTATGGGAAGAGCATTACGGTAGGTCTGATGACCTATGGTGAGAGGAAGAGGGACAGGGAGAGAAAGGAAGAGGTAGAGGTAGAGGGAGAGGTAGAGAGGCAGTTGGCAATAAAGTGTAAGGAACACTAGAGTGATGATGAGCAAATGACATTTATTAGTCGCTTATTAGTCGTAGGACCGCATAAAGATCAAAGATCACTCAATTCCCAAATCGGGATAAGATACCATCTCACACTGTGTGTTGGTACCGTCACGAGTGGTGTTGAAATGCTCGTCGAAATGAGTTGAAGGAGGAGTTTGGTACATAGAGATATAGAGAGAGAGTACGCATAATCGAGAGATCGTCAGACAGTGAAAGACAGCCAAACCTTAGTCACATACCGTCAAGTATATCCGATCTGCAATCACAAACAAACAAGTGTGTATTTTGATACCGACAAAGATTACTGTAAGTAAATGGCGTCAAACTTCCGGTTTCTACATACAGTTCCTAGACAGTGCAAAAGATCGGGAAACTCAAGAGCGTGACCACTTGTAAATGAATTCTATTTTGTCTATCTACAGTGAAAGGTCGGCGGTACTACCAGCCAGTGAGCCAGACAGACAGACAGACAGTACTCTGCGATGATAAACAATGAAACGAGAGAGAGATATAGAACGAGACAATGAGAAATGTGGGTAGTTCACCGAATGTAAGGCTGCAAAACCGGAAAAAGCAGACAGGAGAGATAAATCTTTCAATGGTGATAGGAATGATAAAGAGTGCGCGGTGATAAGAAGATATTTTGATCATTTTAACATTTTAAACATATTATGGCGATGGATCGTCGTCCTCTTTAGGAAGACCGTTAGCCACCTAACAACCTTTTATTAGTTTTATTAGTTTTAGTAGTTTTGTAGGCGAAGGAGCAATAATCGGAACACCATGCACACCAGACTATCTAACCAAACGAACTCTTGATGTTATAAATGAATATAACGTATTATGTGTTTTGGCGGTGAGTTTCACTATAATAGATATAGAGTCAAGGTCATAAAGGAGATGAGGAGAAAGTGCAATGTCTCATCCCTTTTACACATCTACAGACAATTTGCAACATGTTATTTACGATTAGGATTGATATAATTAGATTTATTGCATGTTGAAGCGGTCTAGGAAGTAGAACTTTGCGTACTTATGCGCACTCCGCTAAATATTAAATTATCTGTAATCATCTTTTTGTACCAGATAAAGCATATTATTACAATGAAGTTTGTAATGAATTGAGTAAACAATGGCAAAATTGGAGATATTCAGTGTCAATATTTCAGAAAGCGATCTACAAGGGTTGTCCTACGGTAGCATTTATCTATTGATCCATCGACTATCTGTGGTAGGCAATCCTTTAATGACAGACGATTAGGACATGTGGCTTCTTTATCACACCCATTAAACAACCCTATCTCTCGCTAACGACCGTAAGTCCAGATCGCGACCGTAAATGTGGTTGTAGTTGCGGTATTAAAAGGGCCGGGTTTAGATAACCTGATACGTGCAGAAATGAAAACACGCACAGATTTATGGTTGGTAGGTTGCTACATAAAAGATAAGAGAAGAAGCAATGAGATTTTAGATGAAGATCAAGGGAATTGTTTAACTGAGAGCTAACAAGTAGAACCATATAAACCGAATAATAAAATTAATACTTTTGCCAAGGAGGCTAAAGTTACCCTAACCTAAACAAGGCAAAGGTCTCTTCTTCCCATTCTCTGACACCGTTCTATTTCCCTTTAACCATGCAGACGTTAACCAAGTACAACACAACTTGTGCACAGTAGACATTACACTGCAACACGAACACAACATTGTTCTACATAAAGACTAGACAATGGACTAATGGAAGGCTTCAACTCAAAATGGGCGGAGCCCAAGCACACGAAGGACATCCCGAGGGCTGTGTGCACCGAAAAAAATGTAAGAGCTGATCAAAATCTACTGACCATTCCAACGTCAATATGGACAAAATACCTAGTTTAACGGGGTGAACGGAAGGAGACATATTGGTAGATGGAATGGAGATAGAGAGATTCATTGGGTGCATGATGATGTGGACTCAGATAGGAAGTTTGATCGCAAGAGAACAGTGAGAGAGTGTGTAAAATGAAGAGACGGTGGACAGAGAAGAGAGAAATAGTGTAGATATTGAACAGACGGAGGACACGGTGAGGAATCATAACGAAACACTATATTTTTACAACCTAACTTATAATACAATATATTTTTACATTTAACATGCATGCAAACCTATACTTGTACATCGTGCATCTATTAATTTTATCAACTTAATTGGATAACTTTATAAGGTATTTGCTGATGAAAACTAGACCAAACTCATCATTGTGAACAGGGAAACAGATCAATTGTTTCCATTGTTAGTTGTAAAAGTCATAGCAAATAGTACTAATCTTCTATGGGATTCTTTCCTAAGTCGATGAAGCAATCACCGATACCGTACCATATGGGATACGATAGGTTAAGAATAATAGTTGATCAATCACCACTCATCGAGTGTAGAAAAGATTGAGAGTGGGAGGAAAGGGAGAGGGAGGAGTTAGAGGTAGTGGAGAGACGAGAGGGAGAGGAAGAGGGAGAGGAAGAGTAGAGGGAGAGAGAGAAGATGAGGTAAGGGTAGAGGGAGAGGGAGAGGAAAAGGTGAGGGAGAGCATCGGAAGAGAAAAGTAGGTGAAAGGATCAGAACACAGCGCAGAGATGGAGATAAAAGATATGAATGATATCTATAAGATACAGGGCTCCTGTCTGGAAATCGTCTACCGGAGAGTATCTGCTACCTCTCCTTTCCTCGTTCTACCTCTCCCTTTCCCCGCCCTCCCTCTCCCTTTTCTCTCCACCTCCTTCCTCCCCCTTTTCTCTCCCTCTCCCTAATCCCCTCCCCTTCCTCTCTTACTATCGCCGATATCATGAGAGCCAAAACTCCCCACGGGGCCAGACTAGATATTGCAACAGTGGGATTAGAAAAAAGATAAGGAGATAAGGACGATAAAAGTCTGTTAGAGAGTTTCCGATGAAATTTAGTGATTAAAATGTCAGGAATTCGTATACTTCAGTGAAAACACATGAAACATCGTCATAAAGGGAGTGATACTCTTCCTCTTCGTTTTATTAGTGGACCAGGAAGCCTTTTAAGGTTGAATACGGTATGTGATCAACTAACCGAGTGCTTGCTTGAGAGTGGATGAATCCTGTTATCGAACGCGTACCGCGCAAAACCCTTTTGCACGGGGATACAGTAGGCAAAAAAAGAGAGCGCGCTTGAAGAGATCGATGTTTGTTGAAACCGATTAGAAAAGTGCACAGTGTTGAAGGTAGCAAATGATGGTTAAAGGTGGAACGAAAAAAGTTAGTTGATTGCTCGAAGAGATAGATGTAGATATAGAGGGAAGAGATGGTGAGAGAATTAGAGAAATAGAGTGGTATGAACTATATCTTAATGGTTCAACGTGATTATATCTCTAAGCAAGTAAACGTTCGAAGGTGCAAATGAATAATCTAGAAATATCTATCGTCTCCGGTAATTATTGCTCGCGGGGCTCCCCGTTGAGAGGCCAAATCTCGCGGGGTACACCGCGAGGTGCACCAAGGTGTGGAAGTGACGGCGTGCCTCGCGGGGTGGACGTCAAATCTCGCGGGGCACACCGTCCCTCCTGCCCCGCGAGGCACGCCGTCGTCCGCCTCGCGGGGCTCCCCGTCTAGAGGCTGCAGCTCGCGAGGTACCCCGTCTAAGTGTTCTACCCCGCGGTGTACCTCGCGAGGTACACCACGGGATTGAACGGTGTGCCCCGCGAGTAAAAAATACCGGAGTAGGTAAAAGGTAAAGGTAAACGCGTTACATATTCACGGCACACGAAGTCCTACTGGTTGATCACTGCTGGGATAGTTCAATTTGGTAAGGGCCTAATCTCTTCTTCGGACAAACTTTACTATCTAGAATAGTATTTAATTTAATTTATCATACATTAAATAAATGTGACAACAATTGATAAATAAATAGTGAAAATTATATTGAGGCGAGGGGGGGGGACCGGAACTATCTAGAAATATCTATCTATCTATATGTTTCCTATACACTTTCCACAACAAAACCATCACGAGTAGAATTTTTATGGCTTTAAACATGGAACAAACAGTTTCTGCGCTACAGCTTTCGCTTTTAATGTCTAATAAAAGAGCCATGAAGAAACCATTCGCGAATAAATATCTTCATCTTGAAGTAGCTTCTTGTATTCTAAATTGCCCATTCTGCCAACGCTTCTGTAGAAGAATGGCTCGATTAACAATCAGAAACAATAGGGAGATTGTCCTATGTATAGAACTTATAAACACAGGTGTTTGATTGCATGAATCCTCACGGAAAATCCTTGCATATTCCCATTCGTGGTCTAGTAATTATATTTTTTTTCGTGACCATGCACGATTTTTTTGTGATCTTACATGGAATAAAACACCTTGAGGAGTATTTAAATCGATGCTGATAGTTTGGCCAATAATTTGGTGATTTGTCTAGTAATTTAGTTTCAGCTTACTGGAAAATCAATAATATTATTGGTGAAACTTTCAGCATCAACTTAATTACTATCTACCACAAAATCACGGAGTGAAGTTTTCTACCCTTTTAAGATTAAAAGAACAACAAAATCGATCGAAACCGCTGGTCGCAAAATGCTCTCCCATATACAGAAATCAAATAAATAGTGAGCGAAATGAAGATAACGATAGAAAAGGTTACACTTGCTTCATTTTGATTGTGAAAAGTGACGATTCTACCCAATGAATTCGACGAAAATCGGGAAAATTTAATGAAAATTCGAAATGTCATAAATTCGAATCAAAAACCTCCCCCATATTACTTTTTGTTCATCCAAAAAAGTGATATAGTCACAGAACGTAGACGACGAAATAAAGATGAAAAAATTTTTACTTAATTTTCCCAAAAGTGCCAACAATAGATGCCATTACAGTCTACCGTACCAAAGTGCAAATTCCAGTGAGGAACCCGGTTGATGGTGCACGATATACTAAAAAGGACACTCGGTATATTGTCCGTTTAAGCATCAAAAGAGGTACGAAATGGGGAGAGAATAGGTGAGAATTTGAATCAGATATGTAAAATGGGAGAAATTGAACCGATAAGGTTCGGAATAGATCGCGTATGGAGATTATAATGTGGTTTGTTGCACTATGAAAGATGAAAGTGTAGAAATAGTTCCAATCAATCTTTTTTCACAAGATTGGGGGTAGACTTTTACAGAATAATTCCTCAATGTCATCGCTTAATTTCCAAAAAAAATATAAATGTTCTATGGTCTGTCAGTTAAAAAAAGAAAATGGCTCGAGAGAGAACACTATGCTTTGAAATTTTGATTAATTTGCACAGTGTTTCGTTGTTGTTTGTTTGTTAGACAATACCGAAAATACTGTCGACAGAACTTTTTTCCAGGAATTAGTGCAAACAACAACAACGAATAATTGATTTTTTGTGAAAGAAATGACATTAATCCATTTTTCATTACAAAAAACCCAGAAAACTAGGAAATGAGAAAATTGGCATTTCTATTCAAAAGAGTTCGTTCAGAAATGCAAAAGGCTATGACGCGTTCAATAGTTCATAATTTTTACTATGTGAGATGTGTTATCGAAGCTAGATCTTCGACCAACTAACCTCAATATTTTATGTACAAAATCTAACACTTTCTAATCATAGCTTTTTTACCTCCTCGTATTTTGATATTTATGCAAAAGTGGAACTAAATGCCCAGTGCATGGTTAAGCACAGATTAGGCTCATGAGATGATCTCTTATAGTTAGAAATATGCGATTCTCTCGTATTGAAGCTCATGCGATTGAGATAGAACTGTTATGGTCCTTTAAGGGCACCAATTTTTAATCCTAAACAACGCTCTCTTCGTTTTACATACTATTTCGTCGTTCCTTACCAGCACTGAAGAAATCATTCACTGACGTTTCAAATCCTTTCAGGGAAAATATAAAAACTGCGTTCTAAGGAATGAAGTGAACTGCACAAATTGATGAAAAAACCATGAGTACTGAAAGAATCATAGAAGATGATGAAAGTTGTCCAGAGGTAAAATGTCCGTACTTCGTAATAAAAGTCAAGATCTTAACTCTAACACAATGTAATGAACAATTTAGCTGAATATCGTTTTTCCATGAGTATGAAGAATATAACGATACTCACGAGAAAGATTAGATTTGTCGAAAAAAAAGGGTGTAATCGACGGTTGAAATCGTTGAGAGACCATCATTGCGTATGAAAAAGTGAGTACGGAGGAAAAAGTGATTGCTAAAGCAGGTAAATGCACTTTGTGTAGAATTGTCCAACATTTCATCGCAGTCTTTTTGTATTATAACTACCATATCCTATCATATACAGTAATATTATCTCAATGCCATATCGCAATGCAACCGTGTCCTATGCGTTATATGCAATGCAACAACATCTACCGTACGTCTGATAATCCAAAGTCCCACCCTCATTACAGTACCCTTTACCCCACCCTCTTTACAGTACCTTCCACTCCACCCTCTCTACACTCCCATCCACCCCCGCCCTTTACAACGTGTAAATTGAAGTGTATGATAGTACGAATTGAACAGACAGAGAGAGGTCAGACTGATCACTTTAATGTTGAATAGAGTGTTCGAAGAGCTAGAAGTTAGAGAAAGATGAGAGATCACGCAAAACGAGAGAGCTAGAGAAAGAGAATTTTTTGGACCAACGATGGTGATGTTGAATGATGATCGTAAAGGAAAAGAAAGAAGAGACAATGAGTTCATCTAGACTAAGTGAAGTGTACGGTAGTGCACTAATGCTTTCATAGTGATAAGATAAGAAAACGTCTACTTTTGGCGTATTCTCTAAAGACTTTTCCTTTTTTTGTTTTGTGACTTTTAAACGCTGCATTAGCCGATGTCTCTCATTTAAGAATGGTGGTTTTTTGCGGGCGCCATGAAGTTTTGCTTTAGCATTCAACATTGATTCTTGATGCGTTATTGAGTGTTAGAAAAGGCACTGTAGTGAGTAGTGAGCAGGGAGCATAGCATACAGTAGTGAGCGTTTTAGGGGAAACCATAATAATTCTTTCGTCAATAGTCCGCGTGGTCCATGCTTGGATCAACTTTGGAACCACTGGCATCGATGAATTTCAGAGATAAAGGCAACCTCGTACATACACGCAGATGGAAAGGCGTTGCGATTTCACTTTGAAAGAAGGAAAACCAGGAGATGTGTGCAATAGTATCTCGAAGAACGTGATTCCAATATTGCGGCATTCTGTTCTCTAATATAGTAGATTCAAGAAGTCGGCAGACCTTATAGCCTTCGTTATTTCGATTTTTTTCATAATTTCGATTTCACCATTTCGTTGCTCAAGTATGATTCACTATTCTTGAAAACTGGGCAAAACTGAAGCGATTTTGTTATGGAAGAAACGCCCTGATCTCATATTCTACCGTAATCATCGAAGATTATTATAGATCTAGTCCCACTGATCCATCAAATTACGAATATCATTGTAAAGTGGAAAACATATTAGCCAAATGTGTTTTGATTTCGAAATGGAAAACATGCACTAATCAAGAATTCTCATTAACGTTTAAGGAATAAATAAGGAAGTGAAATATCGGGGGCGAAGACCGGCAAGGAAGCCGTGTTTAAGTCCCCCCGGATGATTTGTGAAGTCGGAATCAGTGTATACTACGGAACGAATTAAAACACGGAAGGGGAAAAATAGTCAGGAATTGTGATATAGAGATATGAATCAGGAGATGGAGAAAGTCGGGGAAAATGTGCCATGACAGGGAGAGGTTAAAGCGACACCACAAGCTAATTTGAAACTCTCCTCTCTGGCCACACTCTCTCGCTTTTTTCCACGAGAGATCATTGCCAGAGCAGAGAGCTTCAAAGCTCGGGGTGTGCCTTTAGAGACAACCTCTTGAGTACTGTAATACTTGCACCAAAGAGGAATTCTTTCGGGGCAGTGGCGCATGTCCATTATGATCCTTGCGAGTATGTGGGATTACACGATGAGAAGAAAGGTAGAAGTTACAGTATGATAATATAACATAAGGATGACTTACATTGCCTTAGAAAGCAAAGAAATCCTGAATGAAGTAGAAGAAGGAAAGAACAAAAGAGTGGAAGAGGATTTTGTAGTGAATGGCAACCGTATGAGGATGGGTGGAGGGAAGATGTCTAGACGGAACTATATCATGAAGGAGAGGGAGACAGGGAGGGAGAGGGAGAGGGAGAGGGAGAAGGAGAGATAGTGAAATTAAGAGGGATAGATGATAGAGGTAGTCGAAGATAGTAAAAGCCTTAGTCTAGATTTAGTGCATCATAGCTCATCATCAAAAGTCGTGTGCACTATATTCAAAAACAGTGATTATTGAACTCATATAGGGTATTCATAATACATTCTCAATGTCAATACATACATAATACAAACAACAAGAATAGAACGACTTATCGACACGATCACCGCTCTGACGCTTTCGAATCATTTATTGCCGCATAGGAATTATGAAAATTATAAATATCTTAATCAGCAACGACATTAGTACTTATTATGACTGCCCACCTGGATAAAAAGGTTTGATTACAGCTAAATAGCAAGTGAAAGGACAAAAATAGATGGGTGTACTGTAAGCATTTGAATCTCGAATTTCCAACCAGATTATGTATTCGAGAATGCACTAAACTAATGATCTTACTGTAACGATTAAAGTTTTTATAATAAAAATAACTAGCAAAATAGTGAATTACGAAATTAAAAGAAAATCAGAAAAAATTATCCTAATTTTACAAGCTCTCTTGTCTTCTTTAAATTTCGATGAGTGAATTTTGAACTCGATATTATCCATAACACACAGTAAGAGATGTATGGTGGACTTCGAGATGATTAAGATTAATTTATGCATGATAGATGGTATTTTTGATCCCTGTTCGATATAAATATACTACCAACAAACGAGAGATGGAGATGGAGAGAGAGGGAGTTAGAGGGAGAGTTGGAGAAAGAGGTAAAGAGAGAGGGAGAAGGAGAGAGAGGGAGAAGGTAGTTATTACAAGGAAGTGGGAATTATGTGTTAAAACATGCGATTGTGGCAGTGTATGCAATAGTTGTTGCAAGATTAGGCAAATTCAGGGTGATCTTTAATCCACTTCTCCCAGCTCCCCCTCCATACTCCTCTATCTCTTCCTCTCTCTCCCTCTTCATCTCCCTCTCCCTCTTCCTCTCCCTCTCCATCTCCCTCTCCCCTCTCTCTCTCCCCTACTTGTCATAAGTTTCTTGCTTGCTGTACTTTGGGTGTGTTGCCTATTCCAAGCAGGTTTGGGAACAGTCTCCGACAGGGACAGAGATAGCCAGACAGTGAATCATACAGTGGAATGAAATGATTGGAAAGGGATAAAGGGAGTATTCAGGATAATGTGCACTAAGCTCATTTGATAACAATTTAACTCCAATGTAGGGGGCTAGGGAATATATTTCGTCCATTTTCGAATTCATATTTTATCACGGTATGGAATATCCATTTACCCGAACTTAACCCATTCCCGGCTACCGAAAACCAAGTTTTCTATGTTGAAGAGATTTCAACGCTCATTATCTCCAACTACATAAGTAAGTTAATTGTGTGACCTCTTCCTCTTCTTCTTCACTTTTGTCATTTCATTCACACTTAGACAGTGGAAGATTAGTTGGTGTTTGATGCGTTAAGGGGGACGAGTTAAGAGAATGAGGAAGAGGGACGACGTTAAAGGATAAAAGTACGTTGTGATTGATTCTATGATCAATCAATATAAGGGGATCTACTGTATCTTCCATTCACACAATATTCGATCGATCTCTGACTATGAGAATTTTTATTCGGAAAAGAATTGTCTCATGATGTGCTCAAAAAAATGACGGAAACAATTGATAGGAAACTCTTCTCGTTGGCACTAGGTCGGATGAGAACTATTTGCTTATGAGGGACAAGCGATAATGAATAGACAAAGCATGCAAGGGGTTATCATCCAGTCGGTTATTTTTCATCGGTTCTCATTCGACCTAGTGCCATCAACCGTCTCTTCGATTCACACATTTCGTCCATATCTGACTACGAGTGAGTGTTCGCTAATGAAAGACGGACTGTCTCATGTTGTGTTCGAAAAACACGTAAAAATGATAGAAAACTTCTCGTTTTACTGTCTCTCGTCTGCATTTCTCAGACACATTAGAAAGATCACCGACTTAGACGATCATTGAAACAAATTGATCTTTCCCATCTAGTTCCAAAACTATGATCCAAATGGGGATCATCATATCAATGGATCAATATACCATCCCAGTATACAGCGTACCTCATCAACTTCCTCTTTAGCCTCATGACTTGTTTTGTGTTTTGGATATCGTGAAGAAGAATAGACCATAGTGGGGGTTGGTATCCATCCATCGTCAGCATAGATACATCGTGTCTGCCACTAAGTGGGCTTCCATCTGTGGACGTAGAAACGTCTATTCATCATAAACTATACTCTATCGATGACATTTACAATTGAGAAGCAACGAAAGTGCACTACTGTCCATTGTGACACTATAGTGTCTGAGGTTTTGTAGAGGTAGATATCACGATATATCTTTATTCTTTAGAAGTAGTAAGTCAAATTTGATATCAATTAATGTATTCATATCAAGTATAATTTTTGAAGAAGGGAGATGTTGAATGATTGATAATGTCCATTAAAATTAAATAATTACTTTTAAATAGTCCTGCCATTCGGATCAAAACACACAAACAAGGTAACAGTCAGTAATTAATAGCACATAAATTACTCAACATATAAGAATGTGAAGGGTGATCATAAATTAATTAGTCAAATCATTTATGTTCGATGACAAATCATTATTGACAAGTATATGGGCGTTGATCTTCCATAACCAGTCGACATTTCAATCTTAACGTTGAAATTACTCTCTCATATAACCGATTATCTTCTCATTTGTTGTAAAGCCTAATGAAGAAGATCATTGTTGAAAGTAAACAGTGTTGAACGTTGTCTAAAGAATTCAACTCACTCTCTTCCTCTCCCTCTCCCTCTCCCTCTACCCCCTCTCTCTCCCTCTACCTCTCCTTCTCTCCCTCTACCTCTCTCTTTCAAGGTTGTCTGGCTGCTCCTCTTAACCTTGATGAGCTGTTCGTGTTTTGTTCAAAGACAAAAGTCTCTCTCGCACTCTTCATTCACTTTCTACACTCTTTAAACTGTCTAGTGAAGTGTGTCTGGGCACGCGGAAAACATGGACGCTCTCAATTATATCTCGAGTTAAGTCAAATACTTGAAGACTTTATAGCGCTTCCTATGATTTGAACTCTCTGATGGATGGAGAGGCTCTTAATTTTTTTTCAAAATTAGGTTAATAAATTCATTTTCCTCCTATGAATAAGAAACTATTTAGAGTTTTTACGTGATCGTTAGAGGTTAATAAAAGTGAGAGTGAATTGTTATTGAGAAAGATGACCTTATCGTCGGATTGATTTAATTGAAGCAATAGAGTGGAAAAGTGATGAGGGTCTGTCTAGACAAAATGAACTCAATTGTCTTTATGATTTCATTATATCTTAAAAGACTTTCACGAAATATTGCGTCATTTAAAGGGATCATCGTGATATATTTAAAAAATTCCCATAAAATACAATGCATACAATGAACTTGATATAACCATTGGGGAGGGAATGATTGCAGTAAAGGACTGATTAGTCTGGGCATGTTGGGGTTCCAGACAATATATTGAATAATTCTTTTTTCATCTGGTTATGAGCACTATTGAAGAGGTACTTCAGAATCAAAGCCGTTACCAGCAAAAAAAAAACACCGTAAAAGTGCCATAAATTCGTCGTGAAAAGAACGCTGACATTCTCTGTCACATCAACAAAGCTATGATAGCACTTAAAGATGGAGACCCGCGAATGATTTTGCAAACCCCAAACGACTAGAATAAAGGAAAAGTTACATGAAATAAGTTGGAGTGTTCTCGCCGACCTCTTGGTGCAGTGGTAGGAACGCAGATTGATAACTCATCTTCGCAGGTTCCACAATTATTTCCAATTTTTCAAATGCTCGACTTTGATTGTACATGCAGTGATTCATTCGTGATTCTAGCAATAGTCCGCTAAAAAGAAATAGTATACGGTATGAAGAATAGCTTGTGCATTCGTTTTGTCTTCAAAGTTTGTTCACGAATATATTTTGTCGATATGCTGCAAAGTGAAAAAATAGCAGTCTTGTCAAAATTCATAGTACTACGATAATCTGTGTGAATTTCCTTGCAAGAACTGCCTATCTCAAATTATGAAGCGATCTCTATTCCAACTCTAATCGACAGACAAAATCTTTGAGACTGGTCACAGTTTCAACAGAACTCGTTGAATAGTACAGTTACATTGGTGGTTATAATAGATCTTCTATCCTTTTCTTGTTAAGGGATCAATCACCAAATTGTCTGCTCTTTTCTGTTGAAGAACTTTGGAGACATTTAATCGTTCTCATTGATTGGAGAAAAGAGAATGTAATAAGATCAAGTCGAGCTCAATCCGATTATCAAGAATTCTTCATCAAATGTACCCTATGAAATCATGTTTAGGAATATCCCCCTAGGGTATCTTAAGATGTTCTTTTGGGTAAATTTAGTGATAAGGTTGAAATGGCGAAATTTCGTAGTGGTCCGTGGGTAATCTCTATCTATTTTGTTCAGAATTATCAAGTGTTGCGACTTTGTTTCTGAAGAGCTGATCAGAAAAGGGTGAACGAAGAATCATTTAAGGTAGAGCCTCCCCTTGTATGGGACCTCACCACGCCCAGACTAATCAGTCATTAAAAAAAGGTAAAGGTAGTCCATTCCTTCCCAATTTGTCTGTGCTTGATAAAGGTAATTATATTGTAAAAAACGAAGTTTTGTATGAACTGTGAAGATAGTTCAGGGGAGGAAGATGGACAAATAGACTCACAACATGAACATGATTCATGATGATTCATCAGATTTGATCTTTCATTCCATGATATCACTCTGCTATGATAAAACATTTAATGATTTCCGACTGTTCAACATAAATGGAATGTTTGTGAGAATTCACGTGTTTTGATGCACACTTTCTCAGTTCATCTTTCGAATCACTAATATAAAAACTAAAAGAAAATGTTTCTTCAATTGTGAAGTTATCATGTTCTTCGTGGTATCGATGAGATGTTTTAAAAGAAATTTTGTGTAAATTAAGCACTCTGAGCGATGCAACATGTTATATTATATTTATATAAACTATTGTCATTTCTGTTACGATTGGTGTTTGCCCCGAGTTATTTTCATTTACATGACAGATGTATGTACACATCACTCGTTTACAATATTGATTAATCACCTGTGAAATTATTAATTACTATGCACATTCATTTTTAGGTATAAAATTAACAAAACCAAATGAGGAAAATGTGTTTTCAGACCGTTACATTCTGAATGAGAGTATGATATCAATTCTTCTCTTCGGACAATAAGTACACTATAGTTTAGTATTGATCTTCTCAGACCATTCCTGTCTACTTCCTCAACCTTGATCGCCGAAACACTTTCGAAAAAAAACACTATAATGTTTTCAATGAATTCCAAGTTTTTGTGGTAACTTTTCGGACTCGAAAGGTGCGTTTTATTAAACACTAGCAGACGGGGATACTTTACAATGTCCTTTGTCGGTTGTTCCTTTTAGTGATCAAAGATTTGAAGAAATAGATAGAAGAGAACTGGAAAGATGTACAAGAACATGTGATCATCAAAACAGATATTACTAATGTCCTCTAAAAAACAAGCGTATGAAGTACTTTTATCTGAGAATATCTTTGTTTATGAATTCCAAATTTCGATAGACACCGCCTCAGAATTTGAGTTATGTGCAGATATATAATAATAAGAGAAAAAGTAAAAGTATGATTGATTTTATCTACCTTATTGTTAGTGCTGAAGACCATAGATTGTTGAATAAACACTTTTTTTTGAGGCAAACATGTTATTTCGAAGATTATACACACTCTCATGAGGGAAACTTGAAAGATCACCTAATTATGCAATTGCTTATTTATACAAAGATTGCAGGGCGTCAAATATTCATCGATCCGTTCTTAACTTTCAACAAAATCTTTTTTATGTATGATAAATTAAATTAAATTAAATTAAATTAAAATGATTACAGTATGGCATGTAGTGAAAGAAATGTCACTGTCGTAGACCTCTGATAGGATGAAAAAAGAGTAAACTAAAGAAATAGTTTAATACGGTAAAATCTGCAGTGTAATTCAGATGTGGTTTGTGGTAACTCATCATTTTACCTTGATGTTCCTAGTGCAAATTGAATATCGTTTCAGAATACTCCAATATTATCTAACAAAGCAAATTTTTCATACTGTAGTTCAAATTATTTCGGACTTTGTTTACGTTAAAATGTATATAATTATATATATGGACCCTGAATTGGAGACGTTTAACCCATTTCTTGCAATATATGTTTTGAAAGAGTGATTTTTCTTATTTGAAATCCTAAATTTGTTTGATTTGTTTTTTTTCTCTCATTGATTCAGTAAACGTTTGCCAGTTTCCTCTCTTGTGTCGATTCATTTTATGTGTACATCTAATTTGGCAAAGAGGGACTACGAGAGTTTGGCGTCTGTCATTGTCAAGATCAGATATGGTATTAACGATTAACGCATTAACGAAAATCGTTAATTTTCGTTAACTTATTCGTTAATGAAAATGAGCGTTTGGATGCTGGAGAAGCGTATTTTCTTACAAATTAGCACCCCTATTCTAGGCAAAATCTATTTTTTGTCCAAATTCTTTTTTTTTTCAGTTTTTAAAGCTGTAGTCGTTTAAAAACAATCGATATATCGATTTATGGGACATCGCTGTTCATGTTGTTCTAATAAATAACCATGTTTGGAAAATTTTTCATATTTTGAGCATTAACGAAAGTTAAGACACCGGCTCAGTAAGATTCGAGGGTTGTGCGAGTGACCCCGGACATCGACCTCACCGATTTGGCCCAACATTTTTTCATGGATACCCCCATGGCCCCCCATCACAAAATGGGTATTCATTTGGGCTGGTTCCTTGAAACACAGATGTGGCGGGTTCGATTTTCACCGAAAAAAATGGAGCGATCTAGGACCAATGTTAGTGTCGATTAATTATAAGTATAAATAGACAACAAAAACTGGCTATACGACGGTCCACAGATCCGATCGCAAACTGATTTTTTACCTTCTCAAAACATTCTAAAATTAATTAAAATTTTAAAACAAAAAAGTGCAGTCCAATTTTTGCCTCATCTTATAGAGCAAACAATTCCGCGTCGAATAAGGGAAAAAAATCAAAAATCGAAGGACCCCTCTTTTGAGATAAATGGACCTGAAGTTGACCCGAAAATATTTTTGTTTTCAAACCCACTCATGTTTGTACTACTATTGAAGAGCTCGTCGAGTAGAACAACTTTCATGTTGAACGTTTTGTCTGAAACTCATGTACAAGAGAACTACTATTTATACTTATAATTAATCGACACTAACATTGGTCCTAGATCGCTCCATTTTTTTCGGTGAAAATCGAACCCGCCACATCTGTGTTTCAAGGAACCAGCCCAAATCAATACCCATTTTGTGATGGGGGCCCATGGGGGTATTCATAAAAACATTTTGGGCCAAATCGGTGAGGTCGATTTCCGGCACTTCCTGGAATCTCACTGAGCCGATGTCTTAACGAAATTAACGAAAATTAACGACTTATTTTTCGTTAATTTAACGACTTAACGAATTAACGAAAATTTTCATTAACGAACATCTCTGGTCAAGATACAAGAGGATGTTCTAAGACACTTCAGAGATAAATAGTTTGATATTGGTGTGCCTTGGTGACATTGTAGCAAACGCGGTTGATGAAACAAGAATCCGATGGGTTGTCTGTATGATGTGCTGTTCCAAAAATCGCGAAAAAAAAGAGCCGAGCTACAGTAAAAAGAGGTGACTTTTCCGTATTTTCTTTTCTTTACTTGCAATTTTTATCTGAGCAAAAATAATTGTTGTTTATGAAAATGAATGAAAATGTTAAATGTTTATGAAAAAGGGACCATTGTTAAAGGCGACTCAGATCTTTGCGAATACAAAACCAATTTCCATTAAAAATATAAGTTCTCAGGAATACCGTAATTCTATTGCGTAAAGGTGGAGTTTTCAAAAATATTTTTTTTTAAACAAACGGGGATTCGGACGCTTCCTAGCTCTAATCACTGAACTACAATGACCACACTCTCAGTATCTCAAACCTGATAAGGAACATTATTCCACAATGTTGTTCCAAAGTTCTTCGTATTAAGAATGTTCCCCAAATCTCCAGTTTCTTTTCCTTTAAAATCATAGTTATATTTTACATTTCTAATCTCCATAGTTTCTTTCGTTCTCATAAATGTAAAGGGGTATAACTTACCGTATAACTTTCGTTTCCATCTCATTTCGTATCCTAGTTTAGCATTGAACAATCATGATTTTACACAAGTTCGCGCTTCAGTTAGACATTCAATCAATTAATTATATCGCATTCACAAACAGTTGACCATTGGTCATATGTCATATTCAACCATTCGCTTATGATTCAGATCTAGCACAAAATTTGTAGCAACTCTCTAGAAAAGCCAGTAGAAATTTTCAGAGAATTTTTCCCCTGGAAATATTGTATAGATTTATGATGTAGTACTTGCACAGCTTTTTGGTATAAACTACTATGCTTTTCCAGCCAGAAAAACGAAAGCGACTCAATTTTGAGACTTTCCATGTTCAGATGGCTTCAAAACTAAGGGAACACTATATTCATGGCTAGTGACCATTGTAGGTTCGCGATGTTTCGATAAATGTGAATGCGATGAAAATTTTTGCTCACACATTGTCGGAACATGTTTTTCTCTAATGTGGCCAGATGGTGACATTTACACAGTACCGGTGTACAGGTACTCTGGTACTTCATTGTTCAAAGCCAAACAAGCCAGATTTCATTAATTTTTAGAGTTTCCGTTTCGATCGATAGGTCTTGCTTTCTAAATGAAGAGAACTGTGTGATTGTATGATTTTATCGATTTATGATGCAACCTCGTTCCATAAGCAAACCGTTCGTATTGGAATGGAAATAGGAAATCGAAAACGAACTGTGGAGAATAATATTTACAACATGTTTTTTTTTTGCAATAAGCAATATAATCAATATAATCTAGTGAACTACAGTATACTATTACTGATTATTATTGATTGGTCAATGACGAACAGTATGCTCTTGTTGTCTGACTATGGCCAAGGCTCTCGAGTGGAAAACAGGGATGATTATGAAAATACACGTGATACGGTAACCGTAGAATGACTGCAAGTGATCCCTGATCGATCGATAATCAATCGATAATCAATCGGTAATCGATCGATATTTAAACAATACTCAATCGATAATCAATCAATCGATATTCGATCGATAATAAATCGATAATCAATCAATAATCAATCGATAATCGATCGATAATCAATCAACAATCAATCGATAATCGATCGATTAGGGTCGCTTCCCTAACAATGTTTGTGAGCTGAATGAAAGAATAAGTGAAAGTAGGAAAAGATCGATAGATATGCCTAAACGGCCTTCAATCGGTTCATAAATGCGGGTAGTGCAGGGAAGCCAGCGTTTCCTGAAAATAAAGTTATTTCATGATCAGCCTGAATTGTGCAGCTACCGTACCTGAGAGACTGAACAGGGTATTGTAGAGATCAATATTAGACTGGAGCAGAAGGATATTGCGAATGAATGAGACGTGTATGTTGTTGAATTTGATGGGAAGACTGAATATTGAGAAAATAATAGAAATCACTCTGAAGAATATAATTATTCTCCGATCTGGCCCACTGTACATAAAGAAAGATTAGAGGAGTATTTCAATAGAATTTGGCTAAGTCTATTTTTTATTGGAACATTAAAATTCTACCTTTGTTTAATTAATCAATCAATTAAAACTAACTTCTCAGTCTCTGTCGAAAGTGGAATTCCCTTTTTCAACGTAGCATTTGCCTTCTTCTCCAACGTTTGCCTTATGGACTGTCTGAATCCTTCGAGGTCCCGAGCGGAAAGTCCTGAATTATCGATTGATTCATCCGAAACAAAAACCGTAATCCTCACCGAAGAAGTCAACATCTCTGTGGAATACTAGTCGTCGGATAGCAAGGGTTCCTGAGTGGATTATCGATTAGGTCAGGGAGCACAGGCTACCGTATACCTATCAATCGTCCATTCTGAGTGGTCGCTTGCACTTCGAAGATTGTCGTGAACGAAATCGATCCGACCTAAGCATTTTATTGATTGATCCACTCAAATAAATACCGTATACCTTCTTTCTCGATCCCTGCACGAAGAACATGGTCTTTCCTGAGAACTTCATGATCACGGCTCCTGGAATTATCGATTGATAAATTGAATTATTGATTGATTATTGATTAAATCTCTAACCATCTTCAATCTCCACACTCGGCTCTTCCAACGTTCTGATGATAAGTTCCAGATTCTTTCCGGGGAATCGTTGTCCTACCTTGAATCAATCAATAATTGACAATCAATAATTAAGAATGAATAAAGTAAGGTTAAGAAAAGCCTATTCGCCGAACTTCCTCATTCTTTGAAAAAGTCTAATAAATGATGCGGTTATAGTGGTTTTTTTTCGAAAATTAATCAATCGATAATCAATATAAATACCGCACCTCTTCAATCTGATCTGAGATGCAAATCTCGTCCATCGTACACGTGGTCTTGAGGAGATTTCCGATGCCAGGAGTTGATGAATCAATGTGGAAGAGAAGAGCGTTCGTACTGTAATTGAGAGATTATTGATTTTAAAAAAGATTATTGATTGATTCAAAAATTAAATACCGATGAGCGTGGAAGAGTAAGCTGTTGATAGTGTAGGACGATACGATAACCTGTAATGATGGGACTGTAATCAATCAATAATCAATAAATCGATAATAATTTTTTTGAACTATTGAATACCTCAGCCTGTCGTCTTGTTGGATTCTGTGGGAGACGGAAGGGGAATGGAGGCACGAAGGGTGACTCACCCACTGCAAATTTATTTTAAATATTATTTGTATCGATTGATTAGATTGCAAAAAAAACATTCTTTTGATAAGAGAAAAACACCTATATTTAATATGTTTTGCAGAATTTCTTAAAGATGGAGGCCCTCGAATATCTATGCAAATGCATAACATATCGTTTAAGCAAGGGATAAATCATATGCAAAAAATAGAACAGCCATTTATCAATCCCAAGGCGCAGTGATAAAAGTGCTAAATACCTAGTTCGCGTAACGTCGCGAGTTCAAAACCTATTGCCGAATTTTCCTATTTTCAAAATTTCGCGCCTTCACCTGTACATCAAGTATGATTCATTTATAATTCTAGCTATAAATAAGATGAATTATCATAAAATAATTTATGTACGGAATGCAGAATAACTTTTGCTTTCTTTCTGTCTTCACAGTTAATATTCGTCGGACTCCACCTTTAAATGGCAAAGTAGCTATAAAAGCAACGTTTTTTCTCTGAATAGTTTTTAATGATGGTTTCTTTTGATCTCTTTATAAGGTTTAGGTATGAGTTCTAGGTCATGATCCATGATCATTAAGCCTTACATGATCTAGTGGAGTAAACATTTCCACTGATTCCAATAGAGAAGTCTTCGGTAGTGGCTGATGCATCCAACATATTGACATCGACGAATAAATGTCTCATCCGTTCCTGATTTTGTATTATTATTTTTAATTTTGTTTGAACCCATTACATAATTTTCCCCAGAAATTATTTGTTCCTTGTTATTTCGTATTAAAATATACTTTAAAATCTTACAATATTGAAGAATTTGTGCAGATCGTCAGCTGTGAATGGCGCTGAAAATTAATAATTTAAAATAAATATTTTTTCTAAAATCTAAACTGAATCCGAAGCTTCCATGGTAATCTATCTAGGCAGCTTATGATAAACGTTTTAAATTGTTAGTTTTATTCGATTAGTAATTTTGACGCAACACATAACACACGGCACACACGCACACTCAACATAGGTTACGGTAAGTATAACGAAACAGGCAGTCAATCGATAATCGATCGATAATAAATCGTTCCGCGGATAATTTCGGACCTACAACAACATCGTCCTCGGCGAGATTCCAATTCTTCTTGGGTGTATGATGATTATCGATTCGATCCTCTCTTAGGGCTTCATCCATATAGTCAGCATCCTCATCTTTAACCTTTAATCAGAAAATATCGATTGATAATCAATCGATAATCAGACATGAATCATACGATGCCCATTACATTACGGTGCTACAAATCCATGAATCAATAATGACTGTACATTCAATCAATAATCAATCTACAGTATTCATGCATATGAAACAACCAACCAATCAATCAATCAATCAATCAATATCTTTACCTCTCGCTTGTTTCGTCTCAGGACCGCCCATCTTCGACGGAACTGTGCCTGTTGCTGATCGAACGGCCACGTGGGAGCCACGGGCGTGACTGACAATGAAAACCGTATTCCGCCCATTTCTACCGTAATCATTTGGGACAACACACACCGTATCAATCAATCAATAAATCCAACAAGAAACGTGCTACACACATAGGACGGGACAATGTAGACTTTTTAAAATATTTTGAATTATTGATTTTCTATTGCCTAATAGAAATCATTATCGTACCGGCAACTTCGGGATTCTCTTCTCGTGTTCCCTGCAAGAATCAATCAATCACTATCTGGATGTGGTCAATCAATAAGGGGCTACCGTACACTTATGATGAGCGTGGTGAGATCCTTGACGGATACGGTACGGGGAAGTTTCCTCAATCGATCGGAGAAGTGTTGATCTACGAGTGATTGCATATGACGACACATTGTGGTTTGGAGATTACGACGAGTTTGCATGGACATCATACTCTGAATGGATATTGTTTGATTATTGATTATTTTAAATATTAAATATAAAATTTAAATTAATATTTAATTAATATAATTTATACATATAATAGTATATTTTTTAAATTAAATTAATAATACTTTTTTAAAACTTTATTTTCGTAACTTTTTCCTTCATGAAGCAACTGGTTAACGAAAAAAAGACAATAAACCAATAATTTTTGTTCGAAAACCTACTCCATATTTATTATTGACAGTATCGGTGAAGATGCCCATTCCAGCGACACGAGCTTCGATCGTACCTCCTAGAAAAAAAATTGATTAAATATTTTTCGAATTGCCGCCCACACTGTCAATAATTTCACTTTTAATTTGACTAGTAAATTGAAAGAAACGATAACTATTTATTATTATCAATCATTATTTTATTCGAACTCTTGCTCTTATTATCTTTGACCCTGATTAACGATTAAAAAAAATTTCAGGAAACTGGTGTACCTTCAATTCCACAAGTGAGCATTCTGAGATATGGTTCATCATCGACGGACTTTTGAAGGTCAAAGGTCGTCGTGACAGACAGACCACGGCCTGGAAACAGGAAATATAAATCTCTTTGATAACAAACTATGTCTACTGTCTAGACAACTTTTACAACAACAATATCACTATGGTCAATTTAGTGAAAATGACCTTTATGTGAAACGCGCAAAAAATTGAAATCAATGGAACGGACAGTTTATTTATTAGGTAGCTTACGCTCCCTCTCTTTTTTCTCACTTTTTTTCTTAAAGAAGGAAACTCTCTTGTTTTATGACTAAACTGGCCAAGTAGTACTATAGATCCCTGAATCTAAAACAATTTCCTCTAATATCATAGATGCCCCCAGAATACAGTAAGCAAAGATTTCATTGCTGCTCCAGGGAAAGGCGTGAATTTTCGAATTTGAAAGATAAATGTATAAGAAATAGCAAACGGGATTCGAATACAAGCGCTGGCTACTTACTATTTAGCTTGTCTTAGAGAAGTCAAGTCAAATAATAAGCTGTCTACTTTCATTGAAAAATCCAATTTCAATTTTGAGCGTATATCAATGTTCACTGCAATGGTACGCGACCGACGTAATAAACATTTTTCATATACTTCGAATATTTTATTCAGAATTCGGAGTCATGATTCGCCAAATGTTATCAGAAACACAACAAAACTTGTAAACATCTGCAAAAAATACCTGTAACATAAATAGTTCCTCCGACAGGGAATTGAATGATAACTTGAATTGATCCTCCAAGATTACCAGTGATGCTGAACGTAAGAACTTATCTACTTATGCATGCTAGTTTACTTTCAAAAAAGTTTTTTATCATACAATAATAATGCTCCATTGAGTGCTCCAAAACTCTCTCAAAACGAGTATTTCGCCATCATTTTTATGAGGTCAGATTTAGGGAAAAAATTATAATTATATTTTCGAAATCCCCTACTCATGAACATAGCTACTGGTATGCCATAAGTGTTTTACATTCTTTCTCTGACCCTCCTTCTCTATTTAATTTCATAGGCGGATTATGTCTAAATCTGAGCACCTGACATTTGAGTCATCGATCACATTCTCTTCTTCTACTACTTTCTGAACTTTTCACAATCGACCTTAAAGGGGGGCCTAAGCCTCTGTCTGCTCTCTCTTCTTTTACACACTATTTCTCTATTCTCGCGAGCACTTAAATTGAGCTGCCTTTAAAGAAGTCAAAACATTGTAAAGGGTCTCTTCTCGAATCAAAGTTCTCTCAAGGATAGGGATGGTATTGAAGAGATTGATGGAGAAGGTTAAGCTTTCTTTCAGATTTCGATCATAAAAGGAACTTTCCTTCTTTGGAAGGAATTTGGATTTGGAAAAACAATAATCTATTTAATAATAATAATAATTTATCTACGCCGTTTTTTTACTTACAAGAAGTCAAAGTTGGTGAGTCGAAGAACGAGTTGATTGGGAGGAATCGGACCGAAGTAGACTCCCTGAATTCATTCATTTATTTACATAACTTAAAATTTCCAAAATAGCTTGTCCAAGTTTAGGGGAAATATCTGCAGACAATTTAGAGAAATTTTATGAAAATTTCGGGCTTTGTTCATGTTTTCAAAGATCCAAAAGATGAAGGACACTACGGATACTTAATCACTATGATAGTCAATGATGATTGTTGACTATGATTCATTTCTTATACAATTCTATGAAAAGAGCCTGACTGACGTCACAACACCAGAAAACGCGTTTGTAAACATTTTAACATTAGTTCTAAACTACTAAAAATGGAGTGTTTCGATGGGGTATGAGTAATCATTTTTAAAGAATTTATTCAAAAGAAGATATATATTATGTCTAAACCGAAATATACGCGGCGTAAATCCATCGTCCTTAATACCTCAAAAAGCCACGTTTATTTGGTTATATTTTATGAAATATATAAATAAATAAACGAATTAATTAAATAAATAAAAGTACAAACAGTTGGTTGTCTGAAGTTGCTTATTCTCAGATTCTGAATCTGTACACATCCCTCTGTGAAGCATTGTTGAGTTGAGGGAAGATTGATACGAGAGATTTGATAGTCAACGAGGCCAGCTGAATTATATAATAATTATAATGTAATCATAATATCAATATCATTCATCAATTCCAATATCGAAACTATATGAGGCCGTTTGTGTAAGAAACGACCAAGTGCCGGCACAGTAAAAAAATTAAATTTTGGGGATCGGGGTTCTTAAGGGTGTAGATGACGATGGTCGTGTTAATTTTTCACCAAAACCCACCGTTGAGGCCAGACGACGTCGCGTTGAAATCGCGTTTTCAGTTTTTTCTCCTCAACTGATTGCACTAAAATTTGCATTCGATCCCACCAGGGGCAGAATTTGATGACGATCACGCCTGTCTAATTCATTTTTCATGAAAAGGTATTAGAAATTTTAAAAATTTGCATTTCTCTCAAAGGCAACTGCATTTTTAGCGAGATACATAGATCGGACCGTAATGGCTTCAGGATTTCATGGAAATTTTTTTAGCCAATTTGTGGTAGGTACTTTCGAGAAAATCAACTTTTAGTGTAGTCATTTTGCCGTTGGAGTGGAGGCAAGAGGCGAGAGAGTGTGGTGGTACGAGAGAGCAGAGAGGCAGGTGAGGCGACCGACATAGGAAGGAAGGGAAGAGGACGAGAGAGTGTCTCTCTGCTCTCTCGTACCACCACACTCTCTCGCCTCTTGCCTCCACTCCAACGGCAAAATGACTACACTAAAAGTTGATTTTCTCGAAAGTACCTACCACAAATTGGCTAAAAAATTTTCCATGAAATCCTGAAGCCATTACGGTCCGATCTATGTATCTCGCTAAAAATGCAATTCTCTATGAGAGAAATTCAAATTTTTAAAATTTCTAATACCTTTTCATGAAAAATGAATTAGACAGGCGTGATCGTCATCAAATTCTGCCCCTGGTGGCATCGTATGAAAATTTTAGTGCAATCGGTTGAGGAGAAAAAACTGAAAACGCGATTTCAACGCGACGTCGTCTGGCCTCAACGGTGGGTTTTGGTGAAAAATGAACACGACCATCGTCATCTACACCCTTAAGAACCCCGATCCCCAAAATTTAATTTTTTGACTGTGCCAGATTTATAATATTTTAGTCGACTCTTACGAAAACGGCCTCATATCAGTCATGCCGAATATTAAAAATCCTTTTCGCGTTTGCAAAGTATGAATATAATTGAAAGAATTCTGCGTTTGAAAAACAGTCGAATCGTTGTTTCATTTTAGTACCTACAGCCAAGGTATTCGTATTCAATGGGAAATGAGAAATGTTCCATTTTTTAAGATGTAAGCAAAAATGTTGGACAAATAAAAACCCACAAGCAATACTCGAAGCCTGGTCGAATAATCCTCGATTCAATCGTATCCTAATAGAGGGAGTCGGAGGAAGAGTTGAGGGTTGAGGATTGGATGGAGGAATCTGGGATACGGCTAGAGATGTCAACCATGCCACCTGAAATTAAATATTTAACATTTTAAACTATTCTCATGAATATTTTATTGATAATTACATTTTGTCTAGTATACGTTGCTCATAATCAACAATTTGTGGATTGAATAAAGGCATTCAGTTTAATTCGAATCTTTTGCACCGAGAAAGTTCGAAGAATGTGTTCGTGTCCACTAAAAAGAGGT
Organism: Parapristionchus giblindavisi; assembly: GCA_943737045.1. Lineage (NCBI taxonomy): Eukaryota > Metazoa > Nematoda > Chromadorea > Rhabditida > Diplogasteridae > Parapristionchus > Parapristionchus giblindavisi. The sequence goes on from CALSFV010000349.1 coordinate 227,567, forward strand.
TAAAACGTCGAAAATCGTCAAAAAGCGGATTCAGGGACTGGGTAATGACCTTCTCGCATTCCGCACATACCAAACGATTCGTATTGTTCTTGGTCTCTTCTATTCCCTTCCCTCTCTCGGCACTCTCTGACCACTCTGGACTCTCTCCGATCTACGTGATCTCTGGTCTCTAGTAGTTTTCTCTCTATGGTAGTAAGTCTAAGCTGATCGCTTGACCCCCTGTCGTTATGCCTAAGACGCGAACACAATTCTCTTGAACATAAAGAACTTTAAAGAGTGAGGTCATAATGGAACTCTCTTCATTTCACACACTATTTCTCCATTCTCTGATCACTTCAGAGATTACGGTTTGTGTCTCATCAAAGATATCATATAACAATAAGTAGTAAACATGCATGATGACTATTTTTTCGTGAGATTCAAACGGGTTTGTCTTGATGAGATTTGAGACGATGAAATAACGGCAAAAGTGGATAGATATGAGCGGGAATTGTGCTGTGCTGTGACTTTGATTTGTAGAGTTGGTAATACTGAATTGTATCTTATAGGGAAGGAAATGTACTTGTGAACCTTTGGTTTTAGTCAACACTGACCATCAATCAAGTAATAGACTTTCATTGACTGTTTATGGAAACTGTCATGTGATTTCATCGAATCGTCGAATTTTTGTTCAAACATGAAATTACATTACAGACTAGAGTCCAACAAATATTTTATTTTATTGATTTCACCTTCACCTCTCTATGTTTATCGTAAAAGTTAAATAAATAAATTCATCAATTCATCAGTTCAATTCATCATTGGTGTTCAAATCTTGCAAAAAGAAACGGAAAAGGATCTTCAAAAGTGAAGGGTCCCTTTTTTCTGCAACTTTCAATTGATCATTCACACTTGTGAATTCGAGAAGAAAGTCAATAAAAAGTGACGTTCCGGTCTATTTTGTTGTCAATGTTCTTTACTACAACAAAATGGGGTTTTCTATCGAGACAACATTACTAAAAGACTACTATCGATAAACAAAAATACCATAACAAAGTATACAATCTGACATCACTAACTAGCCATTGATTCTGACTAGAATTTTGTGGTATATTTTCGTTTTTTTATGTAAAAATAAAAATTCTAAAAAAATTTGGTATGTTCAAACATTGTTGAATTATGTGCCCAAACAAACCCCTTGAAAAAAGTGTCGAAACTGTCGATGGAGAGAATATCTGGGTTATGTGTGACCGTTTCAGTTTGTTTCTTCAAGAATAACTAACTTAAATATAGGACAATCAGGTGAGTTTCAGCATATATTAATAATAGGCACAATACTTTTTCTTATGATGTATTCTTGGGACCATGAGAAATTTAAAAAAAAATGAAATGAAAGTATGCACCATGCAACAGTTTAGTGTTTGGTTCTCGAAAAGTCCCTGGTTGCTTTGGAAAAGGCAGCAGTTCTAATAGGCTTATTGATAAAACTTAGATTCCTGAATTTCCGGTTTCGATTCGATTAAACTTTCCCATGATAGTTCAGTTCTTTGTGTTCATATTAGAACACTGTATGAAGAGAGGTCGAAAGATTTCTGAATCTATCTCGGGGTTGAATTAAACATACGGAAGTAAGAATTATAATTCAAATTCCCATATCGCCTGTCAGTCCCTAGTTTCAAAATCGAATGATTTTAGACAAAATATTGCTGCATGCAATACATAGGCGTTGTCTGGTGTAAACAATAGAGAAATCTATCCATTTTATACATTTTGCTTTTATTTATGATTTAACTTGAGTTTCATTATGTTCCCTGATCAAGCAATTCACAATTCACTTTCACTCAAACCTTACAAACATTGCGTAGGCTCTCTAGGTCAAGTATGAGTATTCTCACTTATTATTAACATTATTAGTATTATTGTTACAAGTCCTCTATCTCTCCAACCACAAAGGTCGAATTACGAGAGGGAAAGAGATCATAATAGTACTTGATGGTATTGTTTGTATTAGTTGGTAGCTGAGTTTAGGAAGCGATTTGGATGCATACAAAGAGAGATCATCAGATAATGTAACTCTCCAAAAATATTTGAAACTCTTAATAATATCTCACTTTCTTTCTTCACAATAGTCAATGAACTAAATTAAATTATTTATTGAAATATACCTTACTAAACAGGCAAGTTAAACTATAAATTATGAGATGAGTCAAAAATGATCGTTTTGTATTCCTTTAGTGCCAACATTCATAACTGTTTCATCTTGATCTATAATAAACATCTTGATGGTGTTTGGGTCCATTTTAATTATAATCTGGATAAAAAGCACATATCTCTATTTATCCCTCTCTTGCCTTCTCTCTCCCCCTCTCTCTCTCTCCCTCTTCCTCTCCTCTCCCTCTCTCTCCCATCCTCTCCCTCTCCTTCTCTCACCTCATCTCCCTCTCCTTCTCTCACCTCATCTCCCTCTCCTTCTCTCACCTCATCTCCCTCTCCTTCTCTCACCTCATCTTCCGCCCTCACATCAAGCTATTCTATTGGAGAAATGAACTGATCCACTTTCTTTTCTCTATCCTCCTTCACTTTCATGGACAACTGACCTATTATAGCACTTAACGGAGATGAAAAGCGAGAGTGACAGAGAGATGAGAGAGTGAGAGAGACGCAGACACATAGATCATTAGGATATTATCGATCGATTAGTAATACTTGAACTGATCGCAGACTAAGTTCACATCAGCACTGAATCATCGATGGCTCAAACGCCTAATATGGGTATAATAACCGATAATCAATCGATAAATACATGGAGATCATAAATCTCGATTGGAACAATGGAGGACAATAGGAGAGTTAACTATAGAGTAGAAAGAAAGACGAAGAGTACGAGAAAATGTTACAGCATGCTACCACGTCATGTTGAAAATAGTTGAACGACCCCCCGAATCAAAGAGTGGACAAAGGTGTTTGTGATCAAGACTAAAATCAATAAATAATTGCAGCTTAATTTTCAAAACTTAATGAATAGAATGTTAAGAAAAGGAAATTTGAATATTTGCAATTTTTTTTAAATCAGTGTCTGTTCAATTATGGATTCTCGAACAGTTTAATGATTTGTTAAAACTCTTTTTTTGTTTGAATTTTGTTATAAATATCTATGGAAATACATAGGCCATCATGAACAAAAATCAGTAATGTAATTGAGAGAAATAATACACATGAAACATAAGTCAACGTGTGAGAGGACCAAATGACAGTGAACATATTCAAATCACAAGGTCTATCATTCACTTCTTCTGATAAGAAGATCACTCGAATTCATCCAAATGTTCTAGAGAATGCAGATTAGGTTACCGGCATATACAATATGAAGATGAAAACCATGGGATATGGACTGGTTGACACTATACGACAGATTAGTCTGGATGCTCTTCATATCCCACCAAAAAAAGCGATATTTTCTGTTCGAAAGCCTTGTCAACAACCCACATGTGAGCTATTCGATATTGTTATCGGAAGAAGCGTCTACTATAATCTAAATCAACTAATCATACTGAAAAAAGTATGTTTTTAGTATATCCTATTTCTTTATTCAATTTAGTCATATGTTCTCTCGTGAGGTTGGTCAATACTTGGTCTTGGTATGGTCAACGGTCGCTATTTCCTAACACCCCCTTATTCTATCTCTAGATCTCTCATTCTAAACTCTTAGACTAAATCGATATACTGAATCGGCACAAGTTACTACTAAATTAACACAGATCATTTCAAAAGTTTTTCGTGATTTACACGTTTTACAAGACAGTTTGCTCCGCATTTTGAAAGCCAGAACGATCATTCAATTTGGAATATCTCTCAAAATTCAGTTGTCCTCAAGCAAAAATGACATACAAATATTGTGACAATGGTGAGAAACCTTGGATTCTTCATTTCGCGAAGTATTATTATTCTTTTGAAACCATTGCGTAGAGAGACCAGAGGGGTGTTGATCATTTTACAATTGATGATTGATTGGGCCATTATGCTCACTGACCCGCAGAGCATTACTTTTATCCTTGATCCTCTACCTCTAGCCTGACTCTCCCTCTCCCTCTCCTTCTGCCTCTCCCTCTCCCTCTCCCTTTCTATGCCTAGCTTACTCGATGTATTGTGAATGACGACAATAAATTGTATATCGTTGACGGGATAAATATGACGTAATTATGGATACATTTGAGGGGTTGAAGGTTGAATATACAATACAGTAAACATTAGAGGATTTTGATATGTAAGAGCTGTTTCTAGGTTTGAAGTACACTTTAATAGAAATTCATGAAAATATAAAACGTCCTTAGAGTAAGCTTTTGTTAAAATCTCATGGAATTAATCTGCCAGAATTTGAAACGATCTCTTCTTTTTAGATGAATGTGTATGATGCCTCTACATGATCAAAAGTTATCACATTGAAAACTATCTCGATGTGTCTAACTATGAAATGCGCAATCGACAAATATATACATTTTAGAAAAGAAACAGCAAAAACAAGAAAAATGAACAATTATAAAATCAATAATATTAAATACATAATAAACACTCACCAATACAACAATAGGCCTCATCGTTGTGGAAGACCTCTGTAGGGATAGGAGAGGGGAGATGAACGAAAGGTTAGTGATACTTCTCCCTCTTGACGAGTATTCTCTACCTCTCCCTCTGGAATACAATATTATAATCGTGGATAATTAAATAACTCTAGCGAATATACTCGAAGGATGGTAAAGGTTCAATGGTGAGCAGAACCTCTGCAAGGAGATGGTGAGAAAGGAGAGAAGGAGAGGGAGAGAGAGGGAGAGTAAGAGAGAAGCAAAAGATGCAAAGTAACATAAATGATGATGATATCTGAAGAGAACATTAGAAAGTGGAGAGAATGGTCTGTTGAAGTATTGTCGATCTCTCTCCCTCTCCTTCTCTCCTTCTCTCTCCCTCTCCCTCTCCCTCTCCCTCTCCCTCTCCCTCTCCTTCTCTCCTTCTCTCCCTCTCTCCCTCTCCCTCTCCCTCTCCCTCTCCCTCTCCCTCTCCCTCTCCCTCTCCCTCTCCCTCTCCCTCTCCCTCTCCCTCTCCCTCTCCCTCTCCCTCTCCCTCTCCCTCTCCCTCTCCCTCTCCCTCTCCCTCTCCCTCTCCCTCTCCCTCTCCCTCTCCCTCTCCTTCTCTCCTCTCCCTCTCCCTCTCCCTCTCCCTCTCCCTCTCCCTCTCCCTCTCCCTCTCCCTCTCCCTCTCCCTCTCCCTCTCCCTCTCCCTCTCCCTCTCCCTCTCCCTCTCCCTCTCCCTCTCCCTCTCCCTCTCCCTCTCCCTCTCCCTCTCCCTCTCCCTCTCCCTCTCCCTCTCCCTCTCCCTCTCCCTCTCCCTCTCCCTCTCCCTCTCCCTCTCCCTCTCCCTCTCCCTCTCCCTCTCCCTCTCCCTCTCCCTCTCCCTCTCCCTCTCCCTCTCCCTCTCCCTCTCCCTCTCCTTCTCTCCTTCTCTCTCCCTCTCCCTCTCCTCTCTCCCTCTCCCTCTCCCTCTCCCTCTCCCTCTCCCTCTCCCTCTCCCTCTCCCTCTCCCTCTCCCTCTCCCTCTCCCTCTCCCTCTCCCTCTCCCTCTCCCTCTCCCTCTCCCTCTCCCTCTCCCTCTCCCTCTCCCTCTCCCTCTCCCTCTCCCTCTCCCTCTCCCTCTCCCTCTCCCTCTCCCTCTCCCTCTCCCTCTCCCTCTCCCTTCTCGATCTTCCCCTCTCTCTCTTTCTCTACCGTCTCTTCATCCCTCTCCCCTCTCTAACTGTAACCACGCCTCTTCAAGAGTGATAGAGAAATAGATGAGAAATAGAGAGGTATTGCTACCTCTATGGAAGAATAGTGAAGTACTCATTTCTTGACGAGATTGGGTGAGAGAGGGAGAAGGAGAGGGAGAGGGAGAGGAAGAGGAAGAGGAAGAGAGAGAGTGAAATTAAAGGTGTGAAACCTAATCTATTCGTCTTCTGGATTATTCCTCACTTTTGTCGAGATCTTCAGTACAGATAACTCTATGCATCCTGTATACTTGTTTAGATGAGAAAGAGAAATGATGAGGGAGGAAAAGGGAGAGGGAGAGAATTTAGAGAGGGAGAGGGAGAGAGAGAAAGTGAGAGTGCCCCGTGTATTCGATTTCTACCTGTAAATGAGCGATAAATGTTCTCGGAGATGTCTAAGTACAGCAAGGGAATGACAGATTGAGCGAAAAAACTAATCCACGCAATGATTAGGAACGTTAGAAAGTGACAAAAGAAGCGAAAACTCTCCACATTTTGCACAGTTTCTCGCCTTTTTTTATATCATTTATTTCATTCGCGACTTTTGAATATGCTTCAAATCCACTTGAAGAGGATAGATGGGTATTTCAAAGTAGTAGAACGATTTCCTATATTTAAAAAATAGGCTAAAACTACTTAAAAATCTTGTAACAATACTATTGGTAGTAATGCCAAAACGATCCAATAGTAGGGTGTGAAAGGTAATAATGACCAGAATACGAGACAATATACCGGATGTACAAAAGAATCTGGATAGAGGATCATCGAATTAGTTCTGCCATTGAGCATAACGATACAAAACGATCAATTGTTTACATGGCCATGGCCTCTGTTTTCTGAATATATTTCCATTCTATGGTAGAGTTAGAGGAATTATTTTTGAGCTATAAGGAAGGTTTTAACATATCTCGAGCAACTTGAAACCGTCGGGTGAAAGTTCTCGCCTCACCGGTCAAAGAAATAATAAAGAAATATAATTTGAAATGAAAGGACAATCGCACACTATAAACAAATAACCAACGATGAGCCCTTTGAAACTAAGTACTCGCGATAAAATCTTTATTTTAATTATAATAGCTAATATTATTAAATTAAATTAGCGCTTAGGCCATTCTCGTTCATGTAATGCTAATTTATCGAGTCTTTCTCCATAAATTTCGCCGGAATTTCGAAAAGACGATCAATAAAAAACTCCGATGAGAAAAATGAACGAGAATGAGTGAAAGTGCGCGAACTTAATTGTCAATTCGGAGTTATATCTCGAACAGTGAGGGGGATAATTATGAGCTAATCAACGATAATTAATTATGGAGGATGCATATCACAAAGGGAAGAATGTCAAACCAGATAACACCATTCTTTTATGTTTTGCATTGCACGAAAAATTGGAGTGCTAACTGAGATCATATCCCTACTTAGTGTAACGTCGCGAAACCTATTTCCGAATTTCTTTATTTTCAAAAATTTGAGCTTTGGCCTGCTTTATCAAGCAGGATGCATAGTACATGTAAGTTTTGCTATCTAAGCTTCACAGTGTGTTCAAACATTCGCGATACTCCAACTTCTAAAGAAAACTTATAGCAATTTTGAGACCATTTTTGTAATAGGCAGAACAATAAGATTCTAATTAGCTTTGGTCAGATTTTAAATGATTTCTATAATTTTTCAGAATTGAATAACTGCTCGGGTTGAATTTTTCACAGACAAGCGAGATATAATTATATAGAGATTATGGTGTAGATTCCATACGAAAACTATAGATGAAAATAAGGCGAGTGTTTGACGTACTGAAAAAGGTTAGAATATCAAGATAAGATGGACGAAATGGTGACAGGAGAAAGAGTGGAGAGAGACTGAGAGCGAGAGTTTGAGTTTTGGTGAAAGTATATGATAGCTAGTGAAAGGGGGGAGGTAGAAGTGCAGAAAGGGAGAGGGAGAGGGAGAGAGAATAAGGAGAGGTACGGAAACTAAATGGGATTAAGTGATGTTAAGAGTGGATTGATAGGTTAAACGTAGGATTCGGGATTAACAATCAATTACTCAAGGCTTGACCCCAAATTTGAGTGCTTAAACGGAGGTTCATGTCATTCCACATGTTTCTACTTCTAACATTTATATAGTCTTCAAAGGTCACGAAAAGAAAAGAAAAAGAGGCGAGGGAGCGTGTAAAGTGAGGAGAGCTTCTCTGATTTTTATTTCTTTTCGCAACTTTTCAACAGAGCATTATATAACGGAAAGTAGTCGAGAGTTTTCTGAGGCTATGAGTTGGGTAATTATACTGCAGAATCGAATGAACACCCGGTCTCATACAGAAATATATTATTGATCCCTTTAACGTATAATATTTTAGAACCTCCAATATCAAACTAAAGATTGTTGTGAAAGTTCTGTGCATCGTTTCTAAAAGTGAATAGACATATATAAATATCTATCTATATATTGTGTCCTTGTCTCGTTTCGGATCATTGGTGCACAGTCATGTATGAAAGTGTCTCACACTTTGAATGGACGAAGATGGTGGTCTGTAGATGATTAGATGATAGGAGATCTAGAGAATAGACTCTAGTCACGATGATGTGGATAGACCCATTCACATATTTTCATTTGCATGTTTAACTATGACATATTTCGATTATAATTTGTGAATATGAATATTGTATCTCAGTACGAATACGCGTAAACTAGGAATAATCAAATTCAACAAAAAATACAAATATTTCATTCTACTCTTCACGTGTCTATTAAGCTGATAGACTTATTCACATTTTTAATGTCATTGGTATTAGACGTAGCGGCCGAAATTCCATATTAGCTAACTTATTTATTTAAAAATTTACATTTAAAGTGCATGCATACTTATTCTTGTACTTCTATTAATATTATTAATTTAATTATATTAATCTCGGTGCACGTGCAACGATACAACGGTTTATCTTGTGAATAATTAAGAATATATTTTTTTTGGAAAATGTGCTTCAATGAAGATATCAGACTCATTGCCAATTAAAACGTCTTTGATTGAAGAACATTCTTTGATCCCCTTGACCTTTGGTCATTTGAAATGGAATCATTGAGATTACACGATAGTACTTCGTAGTAATAGTACACTCAATCACTTCTTTCATCTTCACCCTTCTTCCTCATCTATATTGGAGTTTTGACCGATCTGAACTCATACCATAAGAGGTTTTCGGACAGTGTTGGACATTGGAAAGGAGGGAGAGGGAGAGGAATACATGAGGAAATGGAGAGGTAGAACTCTCCAAGATTACGATAAACGGTATATACTTTACTTTGTGTATTTGTCATGCTAAATTGAGATTTATCACCGTTCTGTCGTAATACAGAACGATAACTGCAGTAACATAACCAGTTACACGGTAAATATACAGTAATGACCTTAAACCCGACACCAATATATCTGGTAATGTATCTGATCTGTCACTATTCAATGCAAATCATGAGCGAAATTATTTATGACAGGGATGGGCTATAATTATTCGGTTCGGTCGTAGTATAAATTACGCAACTGTTTCAGTCCTTCTTGGCGGCTGTTTTGGCTCCTGAATTATAGATTTATTGATCCAGTTAGGCTAATGGATGATACCGGAGTAGATGCCGGGAATGGAAGCCTCAACGTCCGACTGAGATAGGGTTACGGTAAGGTACTGGTGAGCCTGAAAGGGTACTGTAGGAGTACTGTGGATATCACGAACTGACGTATTAAGAGAGACTATTTGACTCAGTGAACATATTTTGCTTATGGCTTGGCACTTGGCCAAAAAGTGATATGAACCGATCGGGCCCAAATCGTGCACAGTTGTAGTATGGGCTGACATAAGCTCGCAGGCGGAGTTTGGGTTCGTCATATCTACATCCTCGCTAAATAACGTAAGTTCGATGAAGTGGCATCGAAATTTCAAAGTTTACGGATTCATTCGATATATGTATACGATGAAGGGCAATAGTAAGCAGGTACATTCCACCAAGTATCATCCCGATCCAAAACCGTGAGACCCAGAAAAAAATTAAAAGACCGGTCTGGGGCCCATAAAATGTTTTTATTATTTTTCCTGCAATTGCCTATCGGTGAGGGTCTTTTTTTATTTCTTCAATTTGACGAGTATTTATTAGTGTAACTACTATATGAAAATGAACTAAAACACAATCGTGGAAGTTTGCCTTATTCCCGAAAAACCACAACTAATTCACCTTTTTATCGCGAACTGACCGAATAAGCATATGCCGGTTACGGTTATGCATATTCGGAAATTCAAAATTCATAGTTTTTTTCGAAAAATACCGTCATATTACACCTCAGATATTCATACAACAAACAAATAATAAAAGAAAAACAATAATATAATACCGAAATCGAATGAAAACAAACGGTGATTGACGAATTTTGAATTTCCGCCTTTGCATTACAGTAGGTGGCACACCATTTATCGTCTCAGTTCGCGATAAAAAGGTGAATTAGTTGTGGTTTTTCGGGAATAAGGCAAACTTCCACGATTGTGTTTTAATTCATTTTCATATAGTAGTTACACTAATGAATACTCGTCAAATTGAAGAAATAAAAAAAGACCCTCACCGATAGGCAATTGCAGGAAAAATAATAAAAACATTTTATGGGCCCCAGACCGGACTTTTTAATTTTTTTCTGGGTCTCACGGTTTTGGATCGGGATGATATTTGGGGGAATGTACCTGCTTACTATTGCCCTTCATCGTATACATATATCGAATGAATCCGTAAACTTTGAAATTTCGATGCCATTTCATCGAACTTACGTTATTTAGCGAAGGTGCAGATATGACGAACCCAAACTTCGTGTGCAAGCTTATGTCAGCCCATACTACAACTGTGCACGATTTGGGCCCGATCGGTTCATATCACTTTTTGGCCAAGTGCCAAGGGAATGTCACTTGAGCCAGATAGTCTCTCTTAAGTGAATCTCTCCCCATCATTTTTATGATCAAAGCAAATATATTTGCTTTGATCATAAAAATATATATACCATTTTTCAATTTTTTCAATAAAAAAATCCAATACATAAGGAGAGTTGAAAAATCGAAATCGATCTCAAAAATCAATATTATAAAATTTTTTACAGAAACCCTTGTGATAAATGAGTTTCCTCGATCTCGATCAAGCTATATTCACAGAACGATTTTATTATTGCTCAAACGTGATTGGTATGAGGGAGGAGATGAGGGAGAGGGAGAGAGTGTGTGTAAGTGAGAGAGAGAGAAGGAGAAAGAATGAGAGGAAGAAGATGTGTCATATGAACGTTTCCAGTCTGTATAATTAAGAACTATCGAACAGTGTTCATTCTCTATTAGAGCACTTTGATTGAAGAACCGTTGAACTAAAAATCAATAATCGATCGCTAAACTTTTTCAACTTTTGTAACCTTTAAATTTAAATAAAACATTAATATTAAAAAACACACCGCAGGGGTATCGAGGGGCACGGCAAAGAGGTCATCGGAGGCGTCACTCGCCATGCTGGAGGTCCTGAACGGAATTTCCGCATTTTTATAATTATTGATTTTATAATTATTGATTACTTTATTGATTACCTTTTCACTGCAGATTGATTGGAGAACGAGGAACGGAGTGGAGTCTTCACGGTAGAAGGCAGGTCAGTGTACTGTAGTAAGATTACTGTAGTTTGTATCAGAGTAAATATCTAACAAAAAATATGCAAAATGATAGACTTATCTCGTACTATTCTCATTATGCATCAACATCTCTTCCAAAGTAAAAATCAAATTCAATAGATCAGAAAATACAATGAAATAAATGAGTACCGTATACATACATTATCGATCTGGGTTATCTTAAGTTCGCGGATCTTGCGAACGGCAGCGGCAACGACTATGATGCCTGATCCCACGAGAAAATATAGAGCAAGAGGAAAGTATTCTTGGCCGATTACGGTAAACATGCCTGAAAATCGATATCAGTATAAAAATCCTGAAAATCAAAAGGATAATTCAGGAAATACCCATAAATCTGTATGGGCACTAAGGAGTGAAGACTAGGCCGTATGAGTAAAGATGCTTGTAAATGAAAAGAGAATCGTAAGATCCGTGTTCTATTATCTCTATTCGGAATCTACACTCTCTCCTCTACCCGGACGTTGAAAGAGACAACAAAAAGAATCAAGGAAAAAACTACTATGCTTAATAGAGCGAAGAGAAAAAAAGAAAAAATAAATGCGAAGATTATTTGAATATTCAGCGAATTTTATCATATTTTGTGAGAAAATCGATACAATCTAACATACTGTAGTGGTGTAATCGGATGGTGCATTTTCCGAATTTGGTGTAGCCAAATTGAAAATTCAAAAATTAGTTTTGGGGGTCTTTCTTCAGTTTTTCTTGGTTTTAGTGCGTATTGTTTATATTTTTATAGTCGACGTGATTCTGTTGCAGAGGGGGCACTCGCCTATCTTGGGAATGAACTCGCCTGATGACAATGAAGTCGATGGTAGGTCTTTTTGCCCGTTTTCATTTTGTTTTTGACACCTATCTCCGCTGAGATCTTGCCTCTTCGCGGTAGCCCAGCGCAGAGATTGGAGGGATTGATTGTAGAAGTCACGAAATACGCTCAATGATCCTTTCGGCTTGCTCGTTCACATAATTGTCTTTTACATGCCTGAAGTGAATGAATTCTATTTTGAAAAGTATCCTAGCGGAGACTTTGCAAACGATGATTCGCAAAGAACTTACATACGAGAAATATGGAATGATTTCAGTTCTCGCCTTCGATGATGAGACTCATCTCGTATCTGACTGTCCCCTCCCACTGGTCGATCATAGCTTCTACACTACACGGCGAACTCAGCACAGATATACTGGTAATTCATCGATCCATTTGCTTATATTGATCTACAGGTGCTAAAATGTACCTTTGGCCTGTCTATTCATTTCCCGAAATGTTGTCCCACTTCGTATTGATTCTTATTTATATGTATTCAAAGAACGATTACCGATTTAATTGGTTAATTACAGATTACGGTTGCAATTCGATGCGACAACCATACGCGGACAGATTTGAGTAAGATATTTATCTTTTATAAATCTTAACGACTACTGAGATTTTATAAAGATTTATGTTGTTATAATATGTATCGGAGTTGTAGAATTTGTCAAAAATAGAGGGGCGGGATAGCGTAGTGGTTGTGAGCGCTGCCTATAATCAGAGGATCACGAGTTCGATCCCCCGCCCTGAAAGATCCACCCAATACCGAGGGGGTTAAGAAATGTCGGAAGTGGTGTCAAAAAGCACGATCTAAATCCTCCACTGTGAGCTCCAAGCACAGTTTGATCGTAGGCCATGGCCACTGGTCCTTCAGATCAGGATAGGCCCTCTCAGCCAATAGATTGGAGGCGCTAACACTGCGACTCAGCGGTATAGTGTAACTCCAAAGTAAAGTAAGAAATATCGGAATTTTAAAGTGCTCCTATGTGCATTGCGTGGTGCATCCCGAGCGTATCATTTCCCTTATCAACATATTATTTTTTAATCAAATTGATATCTGCAGGATTCCATGCAACGGTGTCGCATATCCAGTTCAACAGTTCATATTTCCTACTCCTCCTTTTCGCCATATCACAGGCATGTCTTTTATTTCGTTGATTTGCCATTTATTGATTGATTTTAGAGTATGCTAATCGATGGATACCCGAACATATGTCGATACAGCCTGATTACTACGTGGCCAGAGGTATAGTCTAATTATTTTGTCCCGTTGATTCGCTGTTTCTCATTTTATTTCGTAAGGAGAATTAAATGATGTCTTTCGATCTCCATGAATAGTGTGATTGTTGTCCCTTTAGGAAATACTTCTTTAGAAAGATATATGGGCTGACAGACACATAAGAAAAACCTTCAGCCTTCAGTGATTCTTTGTTTCAGGCAATCCATCGATTCCTCGTCTTCTCGATACCCAATCAAATATCGATCGCCAATCGAATACTATCGATCTACCGAGATCAGCCGTGGCACGGAGAATCCTGCTAGAAGAAGAAAAGAAGATATTGCAAGCGGCTACGGTATCATCACCGGTTGATACTGTAGCTGGAACGAATGATACAGTAGTCGAATCAAACGATACTGTAATCGATCAGGGGGAGATCGTATCTGTTGAATCAGAGCACGCGAATGAGATCGAGGTAGTGGCAGGTTGGTGTTTTGAAAGATTTTATCTATAATTATTAGACGGTGATCTTTCGTATACTATTTCTGTATGAATGAAAGAATGCTGCGCAATGAAGATATACTACGAGTGAACAACGTGCGATTTGAGCATGCTAGAGGAAGAGGAAAATGAAAACAGAGCGAGAACGTTTGATTACAAGGATTTATCGTGGCGTTTTGCTAATATCACACGTTGAAGACACAGTTCAATGTCATTTACGATTTACGATTAAAACACATTTATCAAGAGTAGGACTCTGGTGTGCATGGGGAAAAGCTCTTCTTACTTCCGACAGTCCCAGAACACCGACGTTGATCTTCATATGCGCGTCTTCGATTTCACAAATCCGAGAATCAATGTCATTATCCCGATCTTTTACTGATGTGTTTCATATTCAGTGAGATCAACGCCAGTTTCATCTATAAGGAGGAAACCAAGACCAGTTTATACAAGTAATAACCAAGTAAGTTTCAACTATCTACCTATTTCCCGATAATTTAAAAAAATTATTTTAAAAAATCGTACAAACGAAATCTTTAGATCCCACCACCTCGGCCTCCCAATGTCACGTCTCCAATCGATCAAAACATACTCATCAAAGAATTGGGCAGAGTGAGTGGTTACGGTATCCATCGATTACGGTAATAATAATATACTTTATGCGGTGCAAAAGTAAAGTATAATTCCTGATAGATTATTGATGGGTAGTGGAGTACGCATAAATACGATGTTAGGTAGCAAAGACGAAAGTTACAATAATATAAAAAGTATAATAGCAACTATGGCTTGTTCAGTTACTGCCGTCGATGGAGGATCTGAAGATACCAGTGCACCCTCATTCGATCATGTGTGACAAGACTACGGTAGACGACGTTTACTGATTATCGTTTGATCTTGGAGACATTTAGGTGATAGTGAAGCGAGTACACGACTTTGCTCGTACGATGCGCGAGCACTTGGGAAATGTCGCCCCTCAAACACCATTCGCGTGTCCTGAGCGTCTAACTGCGGCTATCCTGGGACTGAGCACCAGAGTAGTCGGGCGTGCGATTGAGGTATACAATAGACGCACCAAGAGGTCGATCGATAACTGATTTTATTTTGCAGAAGCCATCACACGATGAAGGTCCTCTACCGCATTGTAAATCGATTGTCAGACCTCCGGATAAAAAGGTTTTCCGAATAATCATTCAATTATCGATTGACTCTCCAATTATTTATCGATTTTTGTTCTCTAATCGATCAATCCCAGGAGGTCTCGCCGCGTAGCATCATTCCTGTAGAGATTCGTATTGCAATTATAAAGGTACTGTCATTTCTTGGAATATTGATTTTTCATATCGGCACCGTAATCTATCCATCTCGTTTAGGACTACATTTTGAATCGACTAACACAATCGTCGTGTGCTATCAAGTACAATGTAAAGCTGAGCTACGTACAGTACGTCGTAAAGGTACTGTATTCAATTGTTTATTGATTTAATCAATATTATTTCTGTTACCGTAATTTATTCCTTTCAGCGCTTTCGTCACTCTGGCGTAATGCATGCAAAGGACACGGTGGACCAGAAGGATCTACCGAGAGAACCATCTGGGGTACGGTAGGATACTGTACTTATTGATTGATGGATGTTTAGATCGAGTGTTCATCGAGATATTTCTTGTGTTACGGGTGTTAATTGATATATCTAATGATTGAAAGATGTATGAATGTTGAATAAATATTATTGTTAATATTATTATATTATTAATTATTGATTGTTTATAAGGTGATCATGGAGTCGGCTTTGGTTCGACGTCTCAGCGCTATTCCTGACCCCGACGTCATGTCATCGACAGGAAAGGAGGCAACCGAAGGAAATGAGGAGACAGTCAAGGTACGGTAGAATTGGGCAGGGAAATCGATTGATTTTATAAATGATCATTACATTTTATCGATGTTTGTGTCGATTTGACTGGAAGGGTTACTGTATCCGCCTAAGCTTTATCGATCGTTGTATTTGTAGAAAAGGGCTGTCATATCCGATAAGAAGGATGGACCGAGGAGAAGAAGAGGACGAAAGAGAAAGAGAACATTGAGTGATGAAGAAGAAGAGGAAATGATTGAGAATGCACAGAAGGAATTGGAGAAGGCGAAAGAGGAGGAGATAGATACTGTATGGAGTGATATTGATGATGAAGAGGTACGGTAGCGGACTATTGATTGATTGGTTCGATTATTGATTGTGCGGACTGTGTGTTGAGATGGTTTGATTATTGGTTGTTTTAGAACTCGTTGGATACGACAATCTACAATGGCAGTGTACATGATACGATAGGTGATGAGCAGACTACCGGTGAAGAGGATACTGTAGATGTGGTCGAGGATACAGTACCCATATTGGAGACTGGTCAAGGGGAAACAGTAGTCACGCAAGAGGATATGGTAGATGTGGAAGAGGATATGGTACCAAGGGAGGAGACTACAGTAGTCGATCAGCTGGATACTGTATCCGGTGAAGTAGATACGGTGGACAAGGAGAAGGATACGGTAGATGTCGTAGATGTACAAGTTGATGATGATGACGGGGAAGATATGGATGACAATGAAGGTATAGAAGATATTGTAGTTAGTGATGATTTGTCCCATAATGATAATGAAGAAGATTCATTTGAACATTAGAAATTTTTGATGTTGTTTATGTTTATGTTACTATTGTGTTACACTCCGAAGATGTTAATTTGTTATTTATTGATTTTTTAGTTTGGTTCTAGAGGGTACAAATTGACTTCTTTTTTGTCAATTTCCACCTTTATTTTAGTCGTTGAGTATTTATTTTCATAACTTATTGAATCACGGTAGCCCTGTTTATTAGTTTGTTACGATTCTTTGTTATAACTGTTTTGTCATAGTTTTTTCTCGGTTGATATAATAGTTTGTGCTAATAATGTTAGAAATGATAAAAATTATTTATTAGAAGACTATATACAATTTAATAAAAGCAAGTTAAATGGCGAGAATCTATTATGACTGTATAATATAATGAAAACTTGGTTCAAAAAATTATGACTTTAGGACATCGATAATTGTTCTAAACTTCAATAGCCTTCTCCATGTAGGGTGGTGGCTGACGAAAGAGGAAGGCAGGGGCGGGGCCATAACGACAGTAGTCTACCGTGTTCTCCTCAATCGATATCTGAAAATGGAGTTAGAGCGTTAGACTACCAGACATTTTGCCGTTACCTTGAATATATCCTCTTCCTTCTTGAAAGCCTTTATGTGCTCCTCTACGTCTCTACCCTCTTGAATAACAGCTTCTACCGTCCTCGATACTTGGCGGAGATACCGTAAGAAGAATACGATGAAGAGGATGAGGACTGCCAGCATGACAATGAGGATTACGATAGCTGAAAATGAATATGGTAAGAATGAGCAAAAAATCAATCGATAACTACAAGCTTACCTAGTTTCAATTGGCATACAGCAAAATCATTATATGAACTCGTATCAGTAATGGTAGTGGGAGAAGAAGTTGATGGGAATACCTCACATCTGAAAAGATCAAAGATCAAACTACAAAGGTCATAAGATAAAGATCAAAGACCAACCTCTCTCCAGTCCAACCTCCGACGCATTCACAGGCCCTAATATTGTTCCTCACGACTGTCTCTCCACCGTTTCTACAGTAATCAGGCTGCAATATCAATATGATAATTGATAAAACAAAATACTTATAGATGACGGAGAATCTGTGTGTTCATAGCTACAGTAATCTATCGTTACCGTACCTCATCACAATTAGCTCCCATCCATCCGCGCGTGCACATGCACTTGCCCTCACGAGTACACCGGCCGTTCTTGCACGACGGACACACTCCTGAAAATCAATAACTTGAAATTACAGTAATTCATGTAAACAAAAAAATTGATGTAAATAAATCAATAGTAAGAATCAATCAATAATATCTACTTACTCTTCATACAACATGCTCCAGACCATCCTTGCTTGCATTTCATCATTCCATCCACAACGTTATCATAGTGGGCGTTATGCTCACACCGACGCCCGCATAATGGACCGTAGGCGAACCTATAATCGATCGATTATTGATTGATTCCATCCCTGATTATTGATTGATAGACACCACCAACTCACTTTTGACATGTCTTGGTCACTTTTATCGATAAATAGGGTGGGAGATCAGCGACTGATTCAACGTCCTTGGTCAGGAATATCGATTCGTTAATCGATAATCCGTTTGACGGTTCGTCTATTGTAATCAATAAAGTGCCCTGAACAGATTAATTACTTATTTCAATCGAAGGGATACGATAAATCTACAGTACCTGTGGTTCGATCGACTTATAATCGATATCCATCTCTACCGTATCCGTTAGTGATCGGTGGTCTTCGTAAATAGATGCGTTCATACCGTACTCGATCATACGAATCGATAGTGTGCAAGGAGTGGTGGGCGTTATCGCTACATGAAGGGTGTGCCAATAACTGTGTGCCTAAAGAGAACTTAGTTAAGCAAGCAGAGACTTAAGAGTTGACTTAAGGAAAGAGAACTTATTGTTGGTTAAGTATACATAGACTTAAGTTTTAAAGAAAAATAACTTAGCTAAGTATACAAAGACTTAAGAGTTAAGGAAAGACTTACTGTGATTAGAGAAGAAGCAAGAACCAACAAAGCAAGATATACTTTAGAAGCAGTCATGATAGGAGATAAGAACTGATTGAATGATTCTATTCGTATGACCCTATCTCTCTGCTCTCACAAGTCACGCCCCTTCCGCTCGGCGCCATACCAATCAAAGAATGCCGCCGCGCCAAAGAGAAAGACGCCGAAAGGATAACTACCAGAGGTCAGACAACATGATCATTAATGAACGTATCTGCCCAGAAGACCGAAAACATAAGCCAACATGATTGATTAATGATACGATGTGAAGAATAAAGCGATCAAAATATCAGTAAAAATTTATCACCTCAACAAAGATTTGACAAAAATGAAGATCTATAACTAAACTAGAAAACAAATAACAGATGAGATAGTCTATTGAATGGGAAGGAGATCGAACTGAGGGATACGGTAGTCATCATTCAATCAATCAATAACCTCCATTTTAAGCCTTGATCTCGCCACAGTCCTCGATGGTTACCTGCAATTACAATAGGTTTTGACAAAAATAAAAAGACACCGATCAAATTATTTTAGAAAATCTAGCTATAATGAAAACATAGAAACAAGAAATCCACGGGATAGTCATGGTTTTTCTCAATTTTAAGCTGCATCTTTTCAAGCGAAAGTAATAATGAAAATACAATTTATTTTATCATTGATTATTTAAAATAATAATAAAAACTCACGAGAGCAGATGGACGTCCACTGTTGGATCCCATAGACTCGACCTTCTTCACTACATCCATACCAGACTTGACCTTACCGAAGACGACGTGAGCTCCGTCCAACCTGTGACAGAATATACATACATATAGTAATGAATATCTTGAAAACGTAAACCCGGCATTGTGGCTACTCTCGCACTCATAAATAAAGAGATTTGCATACGGTCAATATACGATATATTATACCAATTTGTTCAACATCAAATAATCAGAGACGAAAGGCATTGAAATCATACATGGGCGCCGACATGGGGGTGCCCCCTGTAAAATTATGGATTTTCGAAAATTTGTGGAATGCTCCCTGTAAAAAATGATATTTAGGTGAAATTTTCCAGAAAAAACGTGAAGGCCCCTTGTAAAATTAACCATTTTTCGTTCGGATGCCCCCTGTAGAATCGAGCTCCAGGTACCCCGCCCATGTATGATTGAAATTGCAAACCAGATACCCCAACCATTGACCTACTCTATATTTTTATTATTCAACGAACTCCCTCATGACAACCCAGTCGACAATGAGACAACACCTTTAACCACCCAATAAAGTTGGATTAAATGAAATGAAATGAAACTTCTCAAAATCAAAGAAGCGTATAAATAGAGAAAGAGAGAACGAAATGTAGAGTCAATATCTAACACGTTCCCCTCACTCAAATTAAACCAATCAATAAATCTACAGTAACCACACCCATCTACCGTACTACTCACCAGGGAGTGTCAGCAGTGCAGATGAAGAACTGGGATCCGTTGGTGTTCTTGCCGGCATTGGCCATTGATAGACATCCGGGGCCAGAATGCTTCAGCTGCAATTGTATGATGAACAAAGTTACATTTACATTCGAATTTATTCATCCGATTATTGTCATCTGGGTCGCCATAAAGGTTCGCCAAAGTATAAAGGAAATAAAGAAACAAAATATCCAGTATAGATAAATACCCACAGGGACAAAATATTTCAATCGCACAAATTGTTAACGTAGTTTGCATTTGGTAAAGGAATGCTGTTCCTTTGCCAATAATTTCAAAATAATGCACACCATTTCATTATAATAATATAATAATAATGTTTATCCTATTTCATTACTATATGCAAACAGATTGTTGATTAAACATCAATAAAATTAATAACATTCCCCACCTGGAAGTTCTCATCGGGGAACTTGGCTCCGTAGATGCTCTCACCACCACGACCATCGCCGCGAGTAGTGTCTCCACCCTGAACAAAGTAGATAGGTGATCAAAGATCAACCGATAATCGATGGTACGAAAGATCAAAGATCAATCGCCACACCGTTTACCTGAATCATAAAGTTGGGGATGATTCTGTGGAAGGGAGAGCCCTTGTAGTGCAGGGGCTTGCCCGATTTGCCCTGAAATTAAATTAAATTAAATACATTTTAAAAACTGAAAGCAATATACATAGGCTATC
Source organism: Parapristionchus giblindavisi (assembly GCA_943737045.1). Lineage (NCBI taxonomy): Eukaryota > Metazoa > Nematoda > Chromadorea > Rhabditida > Diplogasteridae > Parapristionchus > Parapristionchus giblindavisi. The sequence goes on from CALSFV010000349.1 coordinate 248,370, forward strand.
AACATGTGTTGCATAGCCCCTACTACGGTTGCTGTGGAGCAAATGACAATTCAATGACAGAAGTGTTTATGTCGTTGACTTGCATAAGTACACAAATCTAAAATTGGAATACAACCCGCATCATTCTAGTTACAGACTATGCATGAATTTACTAAGCAACTAAGACTACGATGCTTCATCGGTTTTTAGCAAACAGTGACTAAATAGGTACCAGCTGGAAAATTTGGCACCAGACATTATTTGGAATTCACGGAAACCGCATAGCTTTGGTCTTATAGGACATTTTCAACTATCATATGAAGCATTCAGGGATAACTATATTCAGTCTGGGCTTCTACCGGGTGGACTTTTAACTCGACACTTTTCAGGATACATATTTAAACACGGCTCAAAAACAAAAACCCATAAAAAGACTGACCACTCCCTTCTCGCCAGTGCATAGAGCACGGAAGTTCTCGGCAGTTTTGGGAACGACATCGGAGAAGAGCTAAAAGATATCAAATATTTAAATAATTCAATATTACTATTTATATAGTCTAATAGTGATATAAAGCCTAGAGAAATGTTATCGGTGTTTCGGCCCTGGTCTAACGACCACTCTACCAATCTCCTCGTCAGCATACAAGCCCAGAAGAACAATTAGTATTTTAGTAGAATGATCAAACTACAAATACGTTCTGAACAACGCGTTTAAAAAAAACAGGGTGAATCACCTCAATGTCGACTTGTCCGGCGGGTTTGCCGTCAATGGCGATCTGAATAAATCAATCGATAATCAATACGAATCAGGGAACGGCTATAGTATACCTTAAAGAATACGGTAGGACGACCGGCGGCCGAAGAGGCCTGACGGACGAGGGGGGAGAAGTAGGACATGAAGTTGGACAACATCTGCGAATTATCGATTAACTACATATTCAGTAACGATAAATCAATACAATAAAGTATATGGTGTTCACCGTCAAGAACGGATCAATACAGATTCACACACGAGACAAAGAAAGAAAGAAAAAAACAAGTTTATCAATAGAGGGAAACAAGGCAAAACAACAACCACCAACAAATACAAAGGGGCACAATAGCAAAAAAATCAAATGCCACTATATCCTTTTGGCTAAAATCAATAAATTCTCTGGACTAATTGATTCGGCCACATATCGTATCACTCTGACGGTGAAGCCTCTCTCCTCAATCGCTCTCGCTCGTCCCATCTCAATGGCTGCTTTGGCTAGACGACCGAGTCGAGACTTCCACGATGAACTCCTGCAATGAACAAGTGAGATTAATGTTACTACGATAAATTAACAGTAGTCTTCGATCAATCTATAGTAGTACTGCAATTTTAACATAGAGAATTCTTACAATCCAATCTAAAAGATTCCAGATCACAATAGTGCTATAATATAACTACGGTACACCTATAGTACACCAATCCCACAGTAACTCTCACACACCATCGTCCATCCTCTCCATCATCATCACACTCCTGCAGTCCACACGTAGCCCACGTCGCAATGTGTCGGAGGGCGGCAAAGTGATCCCTGGTGCCGATGCCCAGTGTGGCCGAGAGGAACGCCGTCCCGATGTACTGTAATCGATAAGGGTTACGGTACTTGCGCTAGATCCCGGTTACGGTACCTCAGCATATCTGCTCTTATGCGCACAGCACGGCGCCAGCACCAGTCCATCGAGTGTGCGAGCCTCTGCAACCGTATCCACCTTCTTCCTCTTCAACTTTTCATTCACATCTTCCTCACCTTTCTCTGTCTTCTTCATGTCACCATCATCTCCCTTATCTTCTTTGACTTCCTCCTTATCCTCTCCATCACCTTCTTTCTCCATAATCTTCATCATACATCTCACTCCAGCGTCCGTTCCACTCCCACACAGGTGCTTGCACAGGCCGACCACGCCCGAGATACTCTGCAATTGATACTATCAAATCAATCAATCATGAAATCCATAAACATAGGTCGAAAAGTATGTTACAAAATACCAAGCCTAAACGGATTTTGAGCCAAAATTTAACAAAAATCGAAAAATCTAAACGGATTTTCAAAACCGATAACCTAGCTATTCGACCTATGTTCATAAATCGATACCAGGCGCAATCAAATACCGTACCTTTAGCTCTGCCACTCGTCTCAGATCGAGATGTTCAATAGAACAACGTATTCGATGGATGCCAATCTCTGGGTGATCCTGAATGTATCATAATTAAGAAAGATCAAAGATCAACTGCTCACCTTCTTCAATCGATTATCCCATTTATTTCTTGCGCCCATTCTATCCACTACGAGATAGCGACCGAGTGGCGCCTCCAGAGCCGTAAAGTAGGTCAGTTGCGCCTGATATACGGTAGGACGATTACGGTAGACAGCACGGAATCCATCAATACCTTGCCCGCGCCTAGATCACACACTGCCTTTGTTGCGCTATTGTGCAGCAGTCCGGAGGACGACATGTTCGCTGTAAGAGAGAATAAATCAATAATTGATCAATCTACCGTACTCCTTATTACCTACAATATTATTGATCTGCGTGAGATGTCGTCGTTTCTCAGGGCCCATCTCCGGAGTGTCGTCGAGGTATCTGAATCAAGCAGTGATTAGCGTCCGTGACTTGTAAGATTTCGACATTCAATAAACAACCGCGTTATATTACTGGCCGTAGTCTGCGATATACGTTATGTATTGTAACTAGATTACTCTAGATACGGTAACAACGGTTCAACTCACTTTTGCACAGAGCCAACGGTAGTGTCCGGTATCGAGTCTTCAACACCCGATACGAGTAGATCGCTGTGACGATCAAGGATTTCGATCACGAAGCGGATTTCGTCCTTAAAACCAAATCAATAAAGTACCAATTATTGAAAACGATTAGTTTAACGATATTCGGCATCTCACTTCACTAGGCCGATAGTCAATCTTCTCAAAGTATCCAGTCTCGCCCTCTACTGCATTCACCTGCAAGCATTCAATAGCCGTAATCATTTCGACAATGATCTTAAGGCACAGTACATAATAAATCAATAAATCATCAAACTGATTACCTACATTCATCTCCGTGTCCTCTCGTTCGACGAATCTCGAATTGCACTTCTTCGCCACATGTGCCTCCAACTCTGATCGGAGTACGGTATGACGAGGATCCAGAGGACAGTGAACGCGAGTCTGCAATGAAAGGATACGATAATGGACAGATATAATAGAATATAGCAATCGATAATATACAGGGACCAATCAATAAGTGATAAATCAATCGATACCTCATCACTAGGCTCGAATACAGCATGTTCACCACAGAACCTCCTGCCCTCCTTTATCAGCATCTTGCATCGACGATTCTTCTTGGGGAGTACGTACCTGACAACCTAACTTCTATCACAATATTTAAAATATTTATTTAAAAAAACCCACGAGCAGCGACCAATCCAGTCTTCCTCCGTAAACTCCTTCCTCTTCTTGGCTTTCTTGCCGCTTCTCCCTTCATCTACCGTAACCTCAGTTTCTTCCATCTGAGACAGATATGTACGGTAATCAATCTTTGATCTATTGAACTAGACAGATATGGACACAGAGCTGATCATAAACTCTTTAGAATAAACAAGAACAAGCTCTTCATTCGTTGAAAATCATTCTTTATGCCTTGGTGAGGATATTGACCATGAAGAACAACATTATGCTTGCTAACTATGGAACAGAGCGAAGAGGCAAAGAGATGTTAAAGAACGGATCAATAGGAAAAATACAGACGAAAGAGTCAAACATAAGAGAAACAGAGATGCTGGATCCATCAATAAAGACATTTTGGTGGGCTAAAGCGAGCGGTGCGAATGGTATAATACATAGACGATAGATTAGAACAACTTATTGATTGATCGGATGACAAATACAATTACATATATACTTACAAAATGCAGTGTATTCAGACCATTAGGTGGAAGACATCAGTAACGGGGATGATGACATTCACGGAATAATCAATAAAGAACACATAAATAGATGTTAGACACTAACCGGTCATAGACACAACGGATTCGCGTGTATGTGGGCTAGACAATAGGGTGCGGTAGTTATGGGCAAAAACGATCGATAACAATGTCAATCGATAATAATATGCCAATATAGGAAAAAGTCAGTATTTGGTTGAATGAATTGATACATGAAAAGAATGCTTACTATACAAAGTGAACGGATACTTCACGACCGGCTGAGACTAATCGACAATCAATAATTATCTATCAGTGTGGTGCGAGTGCGGGTTACTGTAGGGGCAGTGAAGAGTTAGTGGGAAACGTCGTCTCATCAGTCCTCACGTCGTGGTGTGACGACAAAGGTGTAGATTCCTAGTCGCTGACACAATTGTCCGCAGATCTGGTAGCAGTACAAGAGCAGATTGGCGTAGGCGTAGACGGTAACAATGTAGAGCAGAGGCACTTCAGGCACGATCAGATTCCAGTACCTACAATTGATTAATCCATAATATACAATACAAATGATAGAGTATGGAGGGATGGATGGAACGAAATGATACTACTACAAAATATCAAATTTCTACTCTAACTATCAGGTCTTAAACAAAATAGTGTCTAATCTATTTACTCGATTGACTCTATCTTGAAATAAAAGTAAAAACAAATCAATAAACAAATGAAATAAACTTACTGATTGAGGATAACAAAGAGTGGTCCGAGGTAGATCGAGTCCCAAATGTACAGTTCGCTCTTGCTCATGTACGCCACGATCACACGATTGGTTGCCTGAATATCAATCGATCATTGCTTACCGATTATTTCACTTTGCATTTTTAAATGATAAAAATAGCCATATTGTTTTTCGAACAGAGGATGAATCATCCTGAATGAAGAACGTTGAGTCAACATTACAAACATGGTTTTGCCAAAGAACTAGCTTCACTTTTAAGAGTTATGGCGATGAACGAATTTAATAACTGGAGTGATCAACCACTCCATATGTATTCCTTTCTAAAAGGTCTGCCTCTAGCACGATCACAAGCCTATTTATACATATTTGTGCTTTTGTCGTTGCTCTTTTATCAGTTATCCCTCCAATCAATACACTACTGTCTCACCTTGGCAGACACAGCACCAAAGAACAGCATGAATACGGTAATGTTGTCCTGAAAATGAATCAATATTGTATTATGTTCAGTATTCGGACGATAAATCGATAATATAACAAAATCAATCGATAATCTTACATGGTATACGTCAACACTGGCTTTGGAATGAATCATGCAGAAGGGAATGATAACTGCTAGAAGAGGACAGATTGGGAAGATGACCGATGTGTCGGCTACCTGATATAAATTGAATATAATATTCATTTTTTTTTAAATATTACAACTACGCCCATTCAAATTGCAACCATACTTATCTACCGTAACCATTATACCCTAGTTACCGTAACCAAACAGAACTTTTACCGTAGCTCCATTCCGTCCACAGCCTCCATTCATGATCACTTCCAGGTACGAGAGGAACTGTTTGATCATACCAGCACAGCATACGAGGAGGAGAAGCAATCGAAGATCAACTGGACCGACTCCTGAATAGCAATCCAATCGATAAATCAGTCAATCAATCAATCACCATATGTGAATTGTGATTAGTGTTTAGCTCGCATTCATATTCAATATTGCTATCACCCTGATTTCAATGCAAGGTTACTTTAATAAACAAAAAAAAATTGTGGCACACGTTGACAACCCTGCATATTCACGTTTCATGATTCTGATAGACAGCGAAAATCTGTAAGAAAAGTGCTTGTTTACTGTATATAACTTACCAATAGTCCACAATCCGGGTCCTAGTACGCCAGTCAGCACGAGCATTACAATGATCACCATCTGGGCTTCGGTTACATCGAATTTGGCAAATCTACAATGATCGCATGATAACCAATAGATAATCAATGAATCATTATTTTTTAAACGTTTATTCCCAACGATTACTGCCGGAATATCATCAAGCGATTACGACAGAAATTCATAAAAGTCAATCATTTCTGCTAATGAGAATGAAAAAAAGGGGTAAGCACAGATCGCACAGTTGTAATTTCTACGCAGTTGATTTCGTGTCACAGCGTTTCCATTTCCTCTCTAGTGTTAAAGGCGCCGCTGATACAAAGTTCGCAGACGCATTAGGCGAATATATAATAAATAGTCCTAGTAATTCATATATACTATTTCTTTTCCATGGTTTTGCTATCATAAATCGATTTTATCTTGCACACTTCATCTTTCATACTGTAGCCAACAAGTATACGGTAACATACTGTAGTCGTCCGGTGCAGTATGTGCTCCAGTGTGCGCAATAGAAGATGGCAATGGAGAGTACACAGACGGGAAAGACTCCGATCGATCCCAATTCACCCAGACGAAGAGTGTAGCAGATGTGAAGGGTCACCAAGATCTACAATAATCTTTGTTTAATATATTTAATTTCCGTTTGATTAACTACAATTTTCATTAAACTCAGTTTGCCAACTATCAACATTTCTGTCCAAGATAGACTCAAGAACAAGGAGTCCTGTAAGAGATATTATCAAAAGAGTTTCAAGTGAATGCATAACACATCAAGGGAATAGCATTTGTGATACTTCTGCTACTTTAATGGAGTAATTATCATTGCTAATTTTCAAAATGTTTACATTATCATGAATTCTGCCATTTGTTTAACACTCCATCTTTCAAATCTCGAATAACAGCACAAGAGCAGTTTTGAAACTAACGTCGGCTATATTGTCATTCTTTGCGTTTGTCTCGGTCGTGCGCGGTTCTTCTCTCGTTCATCTCTTCTTCTCTCGCTGCATTAATTGTAAGAGCCACAACGCAAAAGGATCCCCTCCTAGAAGAACCTCGTCAGGAGTGACACGCATAAAGAAATTGCAGAAGAATTATTTTAAAAAAAGATTCTGTTTTATCCGTTAAATTGTAAACGGTAAATCAATCAATAACCTGTGACATAGAATCACATCCGTGATCGAATAGCTCTCCTAGTGGAGAGGCACAACCGATGCGACGAGCCTGAATAAACAAATTATAGATTGATTCCGATAAAGATTCTTATTTATTCCTTAATAAAGATGCATCGCATTGTGGTGTTAGGCACAATATAGGTGAAAGATACAAACAGTAATTTTAAAACAATGATTAGTAACCTGCTTTCCATCGGTTGCATCCAATGTCTGATAGGTGAAGACACCGAGGGCGGCTAAGAAGTACACCTACAATTCATTAATGATTTCAGGCCCAGAGATAATAGTTGCAGTACTCTAGGTTTTATCCTACTTTTATCAATCGCAAGTGTACATTTTCAATCGTTTCCATCTCTTTATGAGTTTCCGTCGTTGAAACGTCATAGACGATACAATCATTCTACATCATGCAGTGTCTTGTCAAATGTGTGTATAGTCATATTGTCTGGCATTTGCTTAGCACTCTCCTTTTGATTGTGTGTATAGCAACAGTCGTAAATAACAAAATATGTGATATTTTAGTGATTCGTAAAGAATGGATATCGATTAATATCGATCGAAACGAACCCATGATGGAGCAGCTTCACTTGCAGTAGGGCAGTGCCACGAGAACACGAGAACGCAAAAGGCATTAACTAATAGTCCAATCAATGTGATCAGATTAGGAGCAAGCCATGTTGGATAAAGCAGAACTACTCGGTCCCAGAAGTCCTGAAACAATACAAAAATATCATTAAATAATTGAACAAGAAATATTATACACAAAAAAAACAAATAAAAGCACCTTCATACACATTTCATCGAGCCAACTCGTGTCAACGGCGGAGTATTTATGTGTCGCCAGATTATCCAATTGATCCTTTCGCAGAATAAAGTCATTCTAAATCATAAATGCTTAAATTTCGCACACAACTCGAAGGTATTACCTCTGCGTAGGCCGTCCATGCATTTTCCCAGAAACTTGGTCGCGCGGGGCCGTAAAAACTGCTCCGTTGGCCGGAACGACTTGGATTCGCACGAGTGCTCACCATTCCCTACAATATAGACGCTTATCAAATCGCAAATTGCAAAATTGAAAGAGAAATTAAAATAATTAACACAAATGTAAAAATTCGGGAATTATGGTGTGGAAAAGCGACGTTCGTTGAGCACCGTAATCTACACCATACACACACCACACCAAAACTGCAAATATTTTTCAAAAATATTTTACATTCCGGAATTCCTTTATTAAAAAATAATAATATTTTAAATTAATTAAATAAGAAACGTTCGTCAGATGATGAGTCATGTATAACTAGACTGTTGTGAAAGGACGAGAAGGGTGAGAAAAATGTCGACCAAGGTCATTGAATCTGCGAACAGGAAGATAGATCGTGTCAAAGAACAAAACAATTAACATCGACAAATGACGAACATTGGACTGAATATTTATGTTATTTTTCCAGATTTTATAGTCGCAAAGAAAATGTACAATATGAAAAATTTTAAAATTCTATCAATCGTTTTCAATTGGGCTGTGGTGGAAATAATGTACTGTTGAATGAAAATTACTACAAAATCATTCTAAAAAGTTTGGTTACTTAATTTCAATTAGTCATTCACAGCTTTGCTACTATGAGGCCATAAAACGAAATGAGTACAAACGATCAATTCTTAAACTTTCGATTCGTCAAGTGAACTTTCGATCTAATATCGTAAACTGAACCTTTCAACGCATATAAAAGGGTGAAAAGAACCCCATAGGCCATTAGCTTTATCCATTTCTTATTCTTATCCGTTCTCTCCTCATTCACAGAAATAGATCAATCAACCGTACTTTCGCAAAATTTATATATTTAAATTTTTGAAATGTCCAAGTAATAGCACTCACAATTAGCCGATTTGACGCAAATTGTCAGATTAGCCGTTGCCGTTTCTAGCCACACGTTTCGTTAAAAAATTGTTTGAACCAATCCAGTCTTACAAAATATTTTCTTATCTGCACTATCAGATTGCATAAATGATGATTATCGATTGAATAGATCATTAAAAATCAATAATCATATTTAAGAATGTCTCTCCAATCCCTTATCATTCTTCTCGTGCTTATCGTCTGCATGGCTTATGCTCAGTGGGGAGGTAATAAAGAATCTAAATTATTGATTTTTTATTCTATCAATTCAAGGCTACGGTCCATGGGGAGGACACAGAGGATATGGTGGTTACGGTGGTTACGGTGGTTACGGTCGGGGTTACCATCATCATCATCACGGATACGGTTACGGACCATACGGACATGGTGGATGGTAAACATCGACCACTGGATTACTGTACATCATCCCTTTTATTTATCGATAAATGACTTATTTTTTAATCTTTATTACTGAAGCAAAGAACGACCAAAGTTAAACTGAATAGAAGGTGGAAATGGATGTGTGGGTGTTAGTAACCATAGGAAAGTGATATCATATAGAAGAATAGAAAGGGAAAAACTTTTTAATACTGGAAATTATTGATGGTTAGATGATTATCGATTGGTTCTCAATTTAGGTATCCAAATATTGAGAATTCAACACTAGTACTGCACCTGTTTTTCGGAATACCCACAAAGAATATTATATAGTACATTTGCATGTTTAACTGTGATCCATTTCCGTTTTAATTTGCAATTCAAAAAGTAGTCGATCGCAATCAATTTGACTGTTGAACGCACTCATATCGTACATACAACAAGCAACAATCATATACTCGGAAATTTTTTTTTGTAATACGAATAAGATACTCAATCATTGAATTATCGTGAGTCATAACGTGTTATTACAATACATTCACACTTGGCCATGGAACGGCATAAGTACAGAAACGATCATTTATTAAACATTCTCTTCGTCCAATGAACTCTCAGGATCACATATGAAAGGTATAAAAGTGCGGACATTATCAATCTGGCAAATCCGTCATACTCTATCTTATCCTCTATCTTATTTGTTTCTTTATTCTTACCCCGAGCTAATTTTACTCTCTGTTCTGCTATATAGACGTAGCGGCCGAAACACCATAGGGCACATTGCTAGTTAATCAAAACATTTATATTTAAAGTGCATGCATACTTATTCTTTTACATCTGTTAATAATATTAATTTAATATCGTAGACAAAGAAAGCGAGAGACCATTGCCAGAGCGGAGAGTTTCAAATTATCTAGGGGTGGCTATCTGAAATTTTTGATAGTCCATAGTCTTCACATATTAGTAACTCATTAGTCCAGAGTTATACTAGAGATTTTCTAAAATTCTTTCATGACAACTCTTCTCACCAACTAATTGCCAATTTGCACGTTTTCTCTCTATTCGATCTTATCTCTAAAATATCCCGATCTCTCTAACAGATATTTGATATCAAGGTGCGACGAAACAATCTTGATTATCGATTCATAGATCAAAATCATTATTCAATATTTCAGAATGTCTTTCCAATCAATAACCATTCTTCTTGTACTCATCGTAGCCATGTCTTATGCCCTAGGGTTGCCGTAGCGTAAGCGTAATCGAATTTACCGCGCCCTCTTCCCATCTCTTGCCACTCTCTCGTCGTTTCCCGCAAGAGATAAGAGAGACTGCCAAATATAGCGTAATCACCGCTAAAATAGCGGGGACTACGCTATCTCTCGCCCCTCCCCCTCCACTCTCCTTACTCTCTGTTCACTCCACCCCCCTCGCCCCATTTGAGGCACGTTTAAAGAGATATCTAATTCCCCTCACATCTGAGAGCTTTGCAGTCAACAGCAAAATTATAGCTCACATCGACCTGGTTCTGATTCTGTTTGGACAGAGACGATACGATCAAAACAAACAAAACGACAATTATTTTACCGTTTCAGTTTTATCCATTTCAATTATTCATTATCTCAAGAGGGACATTGTTCACCTCTCATTATCATGTCTTCCACTCTCGTCGAGTGGCTGGTTGTGAGATTCTTTATATCAGATAGATAATAAATTACACTTCGCATACCGTAAGTAATCATCGGATACAGTATCCGAGATTGATTTTTTTCCAAAATATGGCTCGAAAAATTAAAAAAAAAAGACTTTGCTTTGTTTAAAAGAATAATTAACAAAATAAACTCATTATTTGTATACGAACAGTGAAAAAATCAACGCAGTCAACAGATTTCTTAAACGTGAAAATTATGATGCCATAAGTCTGTATTGTAGAGAAAATCCTACGGTATACTATTTTTGCTGTCTGATTAATACCTACTGTGTAAATTCACTGTATGGAGTCATGGTCAAGATGCTAGTACATTTACAGAAAGATGTATATCAATTTTTTTTCTCGACGAGAATGGAAGACCTGATAATGAGAGGTGAACAATGTCCCTCTAGAGATAATGAATTATTGAAATGGAAACTATAGGGAATAACATGGAGAATCAATATTCAAATGCAGATCTGATTCCTCTGATCATTGTGAATATTTTGTACAATTATTGTTTCGATTTCCCTCTGAAACGGTAAAATCATTGTCATTTTGTTTGTTTTCATCATATCGTCTCAGACTAAAAATAATCAGAACCAGGTCGATGTGAGCTACAACTTTGCTGTTGACTGCAAAGCTCTCAGATGTGAGGGGAATTAGATATCTCTTCAAACGTGCCTCATATGGGGCGAGGCGGTTGGCGTGAAGAGAGAGTAAGGAGAGGGGAATTGGAGGGGCGAGAGAGCGTAATCCCCGCTATTTTTCGGTGATTACGCTATCTTTGGCAGTGGTCTGTCAAATTACGAAGTTAGGAAGTGAGAGAGTACCCCTCACGGGCGATTGATAGAGAGAAGGGAAGGGGTGGGAATAGAATGCGTAGTCTCCCTTTCCGTTCCTGCAACCCTATTATGCCCAGTGGGGAGGTAATCAATAATTCAATTTATCGATTTTCTATTCGATCAATTGAAGGTTACGGTCCCTACGGCGGCTACGGAGGATACGGTAGACGTCACCGATTTGGCGGATATGGACCTTTCGGTGGACCTTTTGGTGGATATGGTGGTGGACCCTTTGGCGGATTCGGAGGTCCTTTCGGTGGTTTCGGAGGTCCTTTTGGTGGATGGTAAAAATCGTCCCATGGATTGTTGTACATATCTATTATTTATCGCTAAATAACTTTATTTAATGGTTATTCTTGATGAGTTGTATAGAGAACGACCAAATAAAAACCTGATAAGAGAAAAGAGTGGGTGTATCTTACACGTGGAATCCCCAAGAAATGAGATATTATCGATTGAGTGATATGAATCATGATGATCAATAAATTGTTGTGTTTGTACCCGATTAATTATTTTGTCTTATTCTCAACTTCGGAATACTCACGTTGCCAAGAAAACTGCATTGCTTCTGATTTAGAATGTTCTATAATTCTCACAACCTTGAAAAAACTTGCTACTGTTTTGAATCAATGAAACTTTGTAAAAATCGTTATAATCGTTTCTTCTCCTAGCTAATTTGCAACTCTCAGCTCTGGCAATGCTCTTTTTCTATGTCTACGAGATAAAGTAAAATTAGCTCGGGGTGCGCCTTTAACACGTTGTCCCCCCCTCTCTGCGTTTTTCTCAACTCGTTTATTCTTTTCCCTTCGTCGAATTCCCACCCCCTGCGAAAAAGCGGAAATCTGTTAAAATCTCAATGGTCTTTCTCTGTACCCTCACAGCAAAACGTGATTATTCTTGTAACTTCATCATTTAGAGATAAATATTTTATCTATTCACTTGAGATTACGCATGTAAAGCTACATCATCATAAATAATAGTCAGTTGTCGATAGACAAATTCGGTGTAGCTACAGTATCTTATTTCTTTCCGAATCCGCCCATCATGCCCATCATCGGGTTCATCATCATTCCCATCATTGGATTCATCATGCCCATACCTCCACCGTACATGCCCATGCGTCTTCTCATTCCACCTGCAGAGATTACGATAGTCACACCATAAATCAATAAATCGACACCTACCGTATCCTCCGTTCATGCCGTTCATTCCATACATACCGTTCATGCCTCCGCCATACATACCGTTCATGCCATCTAGAAAGAAAGTATAGATTGATTGTCAAAAATATAATACATTAACTAGTAAGTAAGTAAGTAGTAAGATACATAAAGAAAATATAATGCGATCATCTATGAGACGGAACTTTAAGATGGAGACCCTCATAGATATATCAATGCGACTCATAACATACCATTAATACAAGGTATGTTATGGTGTCTAGACGTAACGGCCGAAACACCATAAGGTACACTATAACTATCCTACATATTTCTTTTAAATAATTTACATTTTACGTGCATGCAAACCTATACTATTATTATTATGTTGTTAATTTAAATGTAGCATGAGATTTGCTATCTTTCTGGCTTCACAGTCTGTTCACGAAAATATTCGCGGTACACTACCTTTCATCTCATTTCTATCGCTATGCCATTCAAGAATGATCTATTGATTTGATGGATCAATAAATAAATACATAAATAAACAAATAAATAAATGTATCAGACTACTCACATCCCCATTGGGCTTCAACAACAACGGAAAATAGACACAGAACGAGAAGTACGGTAACCAGGAGCTTCATTCTTAAGTTACGGTAGAAAAAGTTAGTCTACAGAAGGTGAAATCAATCAATAAATTCTTTTAATTCAATAAATATACAAGACCAAATCGTTATATCACAATATCCCGAGCATCGTTGTCAAGATTATATATTACTGGAATACGCGGAAGTTTGTATGTTTGCGAATCAAACAAATACAGCCAATCTAACAAACACGATACAATACAAAAGGACAAGTTTCGTCTTGATTTAATAAATTATTTAAGTAATTTTATTTTTCTTTATAGCTATAGTAAGTGTGTATTTATAAAGTAAATGAGATATGCGAGAGAGCATAGTGGATATAAGAGACGGTCATGTAGGTGATAGAAGGAAGTATTTTATAAAGTTGTGATATTGATGTTGGCTGTGTCCCAAATCAACTTATCACCTATTTCATTTCTAATTGATCTTAGTTTGAACTGTTCCTTGAAATAAAACTATTGTACTATATGAATAAAGAATTTCAGATCCTCACAAAGGTTTATCAGCGGAATGCTATATTTTCCTCGCAGTAGCTCCAATGTCTTATTTGATTTACAATCACTATCAAGGTTACAGGAAAAAAAAATTGAGAAAATAATTTTTATCGATCATAGTTGAGATCGTCGTGCAATACAAGTAATACAAGTATAGATACATCAATTTGAAAAAAAGTCAGTTGTCGATTTATTGACCCGGTGTATTTACAGTATCTTATTTCTTGCCAAATCCTCCCAACATGCCCATCATGGGGTTCATCATTCCCATGCCACCGTACATGCCTCTTCCTCCGTACATACCACGGCGTCCTGAAAGGATTACGGTAAGTGCACAATATTAGTTTATCGTCAATGAGGGTACTGTAAGCGAATAAAGATCAATCGATATCTGTCAATACTTACCGTACATTCCGCGACCACCGTATCCTCCGTATCCACCGTATCCACCACGCATGCCATCTGCAAACATTTTATTGATCATTTCATAACAAAGAGAATGCTGTTCACCAAGATTGCAAAATACTAGCTCGTTGTCTGAAAAAAGGTGCTACCTTCTACCCAGTATAATACTGGCAGTATTGTTTACTTTTATATTACATTGTGATTATATTACGGTATACTATTAATAAATCAATAAAGATGATTACGGTACTTACACATCTGAGCATCAACTATGACGCAAGCGAGGCAGGCAACAAGGAGAAGAGCAAGGAGGAATTTCATCTGAAAATTATATTGATTGATTGATTCAAGAAAGGTTACAGTACTCCAAATAAATTACGCAATCAAAGCAATAAATTACGGTTCCAAAAGAAATAGATTGAAGAGCAAAGGTTTAGGTAAATTTGGCAGCATAAACAAAAAAAAGACAAATCATTCACAAAACAAACAAGGATATTTGTGAGATGATACAATAGATACAGTAAGATTGTAGTCCCAAATTGTACTGTTCATATTGACCACTCCCCGAGCTTATATACCAATAATAAGCGTGACTTGTATCTGATCAGTAGTAGAGTCTCAAGTAAATTGAGAGACCATCATCGAGTTAGAGACAATAGAGAGTAGAAGAGAGGGCAGAGTGTGAGAAAGATACAAGAGGTTGTTATGTGACGTAGTAGACATTAAGACTTTGTGATGCATTCGCAGACGGTTCATTGAGTACAATAACAGACATATTAGGTATATTGACAATTGTCATTTCAATTGTCATTTGTTGTTAACATTGCCAATTTAGAATTTGTTCATTATTTGTCTTAGTGGCATTTTATGACAGATATTCTATCATTATATTAAGTTAATTTAGTAAGTAAATCAATGTACAGGAGTGATATGCATGCACGTATTTAAAAAAATTTAACAATAAAACTATTAACTAATAATGTGCTTCATGGTGTTTCGGCCGCTACGTCTAGTGCAATTGCAATTGACATAGCTTGTGTTATTTGGGCGGAATGACATATCATAATTATACACACATGCCGCGTGGTATGTATCATCGTTGCATCTCGGAAACGGGTTATACCATGTCTTTTTCCTGTAACATTTATGAGAGTTCACGCAGGGTCCACTATACTGTCGTTCATCGCTAAATTCCCAGAGATGAACATGGTGTTTGGACTATTGAAATTTCAAGAAAGATTTCTTTTCCCCCCTATATTTTTGAAATTTATATATAGCGAAAATATTTTCCATCATTCTATAAATATTATGAAACTATAATATTATAGATATTATTGTTCGTCATTCAGAAAAAAACCTATTATACTATAGATAAACTTAAATTGATATGTCGTTTGGTCGATTTTTTGTAAGTGAAAGCGTGGTCGCCCACATGCTTCGAACAGTTTTGTTAGAAAGTTTTTTTCTAGAAAGAAGAGCACTTTCTCACATCAAGTATGTAGTAGATAGTTCATGCGACCGAAGAGTTTTTTTACAATTCACCTAAATTCTGCGATATTCTTTTTTAGCCAATAATATTTCTATTAAAATAAAATAATAATAAAACTATTTATTTTGAAAATCAGCCACGTTTTCACAGTTACGAAAGATATACTTCGTCTTGTTTTCTATTCAATCACATTCTCTCAATACAAAAGTGATCTTCGAACAAGTCGAACTTTCATTTTCAAAGATTGTTTTACTCATCTTGTAAGGTGAAACAATCAAACGATTAAACAACATTCAGTGAGAACCAAACTCGACTCTTTTATCATATCACATCCAAAGTAGATGATCAAGATTACTGTAATGTACAAGGGATTAATCAATCAATAAATCAATAAATGTATGAATCAATCGATCAATATAATGATGACATCCTTCGTCGTCTTCCCATCATTCCTAGTTGTGGTCCATACATACCTCCCATACCACCCATGGCCATTCCTCGTCGACTAGATATAGCCTTCGATGGTTTGATCGGTCGACGATAGTGACCACCATCTATATTGCATATTTAATTAATTATATAATTTAAATTTAAATGACCTAACGATCTCTGCGTTCACATTATTTCTTCGTTATCTTCCCACGATTAGAGCAAAAGGGGAACAAAAAATTGATTTTTTTTCATTTTTCTTCGAAAATACTATCACAATTTTGGCAAGGAAAATCCGTAGGCGTTTAGGAGATATCTACTATACAAAAACGACGATGATTCTCCGTGGAATCCAATCTTCAACCGATAAATTGAGTTAAACCTATCTCTGTCTCGAGTGAACTGTTTTCCTTTGAAAATTCAAATCTATTTTGGCGAAAAACGGAAGTGAATTGAGGAGGCCAAAAAGCATTCAAAGAAAGAACCACATGATAGTCGAGTTTTTATTAAGATAGTACTAGATCATTCATAACTAACAAGCATTGTAAGCATGAAAATGTGCTTATAGGGTTTGGTATTGAGTAAGGTTGCAAATGCTACTTGGTTTTGAGATAATTCGCTCTCCGCTCTGGTGACAGTCTTTCACTTTCTATGACTGCGAGAATGTGAGAAAGAGCGAGAGCGCGGAGAGTTAAATTAGCCCTTGTTTTTATGCACGCAAAAAAACGATAAACGCAGTGAAAATATTTAATGATTAATAATATAACTTACCATTGAACAATCGTAATCCATCCATTCCCATTCCACCCATGCCCATATCTTGCATGCCCATATCGAACACTAAATAAATCATTTATTAAAAATTCTTTGATCAATTAAACATGTTAGAAGGTTGACATGGATATCTGTCACAATTTTCTCGCCTTATATTCATCAATGTATATCTCAAAACTGTAAGAGTAGAGGAAATGGCTTCAGAACAACTTATAATGTACCGAAGAAGCTAATAATACGTGGACTGTGCCTTATCGGTAATAGATACCAACTTTGCATGTTTGATTCTCCATATTTGGTCGATATCTACTTTGTCAATAGGCGATTTTCGTGTTTTTTCTGCGCTCATTGTTACCTCGAGAGGCGGCAAACAATAATTGAGTCAATTAATAGGCAGATGAGAATATCAAAATGGTCAACTTTATGACGCTATCGCTCGTTTCACTTCCTGCTACAATGTCATGAACGCGGGAATTTCGAGGCAGACAATGTACTTTGTCGCCATAACTATTTTGGGATTGAAAAATTTCAAACTTTCCGATATCGTAGTAAAAGAAAATATGTGTGGTCATCAAGTCAGTTAGTGCAATTCATTTGCAGGTAGAGTCCGAATATTTTCGTGAACAAAGTGTGAAGCGATAAAGATAGAAAACGCAGATTGCATGCAATACAATTATTATTCTTGCTAATTCTGCTTATTAATCGCAAGAATAATGAATTAATCATGTTTGATTTTGCGGCGCAAATTTTGGAAAAAAATTGCATAAACGATGTTACATAGTTTCCTAGACATTCGCGGCCTCCCATCCTGAAAATTAATCTGCTCTAGTTCAGTCCTGATTGCTTATTTTCATTTCTCTCAAAGATTCAGCAGACATCAATAGTCTCACAACAGTTTAAATTAACAAAAATATAAATTTATCCACACTCTCTCGTAGACAAAAACAGAGAGTGGCATTCCATATCGGGGATAGTTCTGTGTGTTACCCTAATACGAACTAATGAAGTACTCACTGCCCCATTGTGCCGTGGTTGTGTGAAGAGTGACTAGAAGACAAAGGAAGACGACTTTAGAAGACATAACTAACGAATGAAGGAATGAATGAAGAATGAAGAAGGCGGAGATCTGAGAAAACGGGATTATTGATTTAGAGTCCGATGAATACATGATATAATGGAATTGAGAATGTGATTTATGGTTTTAAAAATTAATTGTGTACGAATTTTTTACACAAATACGTTTTTCTCTGTCATGAGAAACGTCAGAGAACACAATTCCAATGAAAGTAAAGTCTATCAATTGAATGATTTCTTGATCTGAGAAACTGAGGAAATGAAGTACATTGATATAGTCATTGTGCTGAAATTACTGTGTGGACTTTGTTCAAAAGTAGGAAAACGGAGGAGAATTAGGAAAAGCTCTACACTTTTTGCACAATCTCTCGACACTTTTTTTCCTTCAGTGACTTTTGAACATTGGTGAGTATAATATAAATGCTTAATAAAATTATAGATTGAAGAATTTATTGCTGGACAAATACTTTCTGGCAGTAAATGAAGAGGACCAAATTGGCAGACAATTCTGAATGCTCGGCGTTTTATAGGCCTCCTACGCTAGACATAAACTTTTGTATCTATAGAGGACTGGACACTACTACATTCCGTATAAAAATAGAAGAAGCTGTCGTTCGCACGATTCTCTTTCAGATGTATGTAGAGATATAGAGATATTCAAAGGAAATAAGGTAACAGAATATAACCATGTACAATAGCAAGGAACTCATACAATAAGATGAATCAACAGTCTACCCACGTAAATCTATACTACGATTATGAAGTACCTAAGGATCAAACTCCGCCCAGTTTATTTTCAATTTCCGTGATTATATTTGTGAGTAAGGGTAATGAGCAAAAAAGTGACGATTATGATGATATCGCATGGTGGCTTAGAAAAAGAATGTGCTTTTCCGTGGTTTCAGTGCGGACCAATTAACAAGGTCTGACTAAAACGGTGACTAAAACTACGAATTTCACGACGCATCTTTGAACATTTCTAGTGGTTTCTAAAAAAGTAAGCTGGCACTCGAAGTGATTGTTAGATGAAATGTGGCTTGCTGAAGGGGGGGGGGGGCTTGTTGTAACCAATTTTGCTGGACAAGCAATCTAGCAGGACATTCGTTTCTATTGGTGTAATACGGAATAATAATCGTAAATAATGAATAATACATTTTTTTTATTGTTGTTCAGCAGAAAGAAAAGTAAAGGATGAATACGGTTAATAATAAGAGTAAAACTCCTTAAAATCACCGAGACATTTCAGGACATAATTGAAATGAATACGAAGCACAAAGTCTATGGAGAAAGATAGGTTTATCCCATTTTCTGTTATGTATAATATGATGGAATGAAGAAAAAGGATAAATCCCTAGAGGATTGATGTACAGATTATGTGACATAATAATCTGTAATTTTTGTCGAAATGAGTACTCAAAGAACAAACATATACTATCCAAATAATAGCAATATTAACATCGTTATTCCTAAGTAAGCATATTTGAAACTTGCAATTGAGAACACAAAGGAAGTCTTCAAATTAAAATGAGTCAATACAAGCTCTGGTATGCATAGACTAGACTTAGTCCACCACTACGAGTATTAGATTCGCTTGAGGTAGACCTTCAAGACTACAAGTAATCTCATGATGTCAATCTCCCGCATATTCAGCTGCCTTTCGTGGGTCGCACCTGTCTCTCGTGCGCTGTCCAGTCATGTGTAAAGGAGAACAATCGGAAATTATGTATAATTTAAGAAGATAAATTCACACCTAGACGCTCTCACGATATAGGCCATTGTTAATCCAAGATGTAATGACCTTTCCGGGTTCAGACAAACTACACTGACTTTGAGAGAAAACAATTTCAACATTTAAATTCCAAGACTTTCGAATTCTTAAATTTTAAGTTTGTTAATCGTTTCTCATAATCTTTCCATCACTATTGCTAATCTATAGCTGTTTATTGGTTATAATCCAGAACAGATTATTATTTCAATCCCATAATCATAATTCCATATTTATTCAGAAATATAATCTGCGACCTTTGGCTTCTTAGACAAAAGCCCTAACCGACTATAGCACCGATATATATATTTATATTTATTCACATTTAGCGAACAAATGATGTGATACAAATAAATGAACAAGTGAAGAAAATAAGGAATGGAATGAAATAGTGCTTATGGATTTAGCCTAGAAGGAGATATCAGTGTTCTTAAGGGACGATAGAATTGCGGGGAGGGAAGAGAACATGTATGAATAGGCGACAACAGGACATGCAGATCAGTCTCCAACATCAAAGGAGATTCTATTTTCGGGTTTTGTAAGCAAACGAGCCGCTCGCAAAAAGAAGTTATTGTGCCTGTATTGGAAACGGGACCCTGAATTGGAGAAGTTGAACCCATTTCTTGTAATGTATGTCTTGAAATAGTGATTTTTCCTATTTGAAATCCTAAATTTGCCTCTAAGTAGTTTAATAGAAGTTTTAATGTCTATGATGGATCTACGGTGTTCGAGGGTTTCTAGATCTAGTTTTTCGTTGCGAACATTTGCCCGCGGCATATTGTCCCATGTTGATTTGAAACAACGTGCGAAAAGCCTTCTTGTGAAGTAATTCTGTACCTGTTCGAGGACTTTAATATCTTTTTTCTGATAAGGATTGTACACCGTGGATGCGCTTTCTAGAATGGGCCTGATGTAGATTGAATATGCTTTAAGGAGAATTTTAGGGTTATTAGTTCGAAGAGCTCGCATAATTATATGACAAGCCGACTTTGCTTTGTTCGAAATTGATCTACAGTGTTCTGAAAATGTTAGGCCTTTTTGAATAATGAAGCCAAGGTCTTTGACGGCATCTTTTTGATCTAGATTTACATTGTTTATAGTACAGATCCTTTTAGGATTAGCCCTACCTAGATGCAGTGAATTACATTTATGTGATGCAAGGGGTAATTGCCAATCAGCAGACCACTGGACGATAGTGTCAACGGCCGCTTGAAGCGGTTGGGGCGTTTCATTACTACCGAATGATTTATATATCTTTATGTCGTCTGCATATAGACGAGCTAGTACTCCATCTTTTTGGACTAACGAAGGTAATTCGGATGTAAAAATAAGGAAAAGTAAGGGTCCAAGTACAGAGCCCTGAGGTACTCCACTGGATACAGAGTAGGACTCTGATAGTTTATTATTTACTCTAACTTGAAAAGTTCTTTGAGAAAGATAGCTAGTAATCCAGTTTGTAGTTTTATGAGATAAGCCTATTGTATTGAGCTTGGCTAAGAGTTTAGGATGTGATACTCTATCAAAGGCCTTTGCAAAGTCAAAATAGATTACATCAACAGGCTGACCGTTACTGATGCATTATGTTTAAAATCAACAATTAATAAAGACATTCTTTATTACGCATATAAATGATATGGAAAGCAATGTACAGAAAAGTAGAGATGAGTGACAGTCTTGGAGATGGTATAGAGATGGGTGGGTGATCGAAGTCCGATGATTATTGATTGATTCCTTACTTGCCCCATCCCCATCCCCATGGTCTGCCCCATCCCCATCGTCGTCTTCCCCAACCCCATCCTCCACCGTATCCACCATATCCACCGTAGCCTCCATAGAATGGACCTCCCCCTGTAATGATATCAATATCACGATATGGCATAATAACAGTAGTATTTCTATGGAAAAAATCTAATCGTTCAGAATCTTTGTCATAGTCTTTTATGATTAGTGCGAGAGAGTATTGCATAATAATGTTAATCCAGAGTATGAGTACATGATACACCATGAACATCTGTAGATCATGTACAGATATGGTGGAAGATACCGTAAGTTATAGTTTAAGTTTGTTTAAATATTAACAAAAAAAGCAAAAAAAACATACATCCCCACTGTGCTTCTACAAAAGAGATGGCGATTGCCAGACAAACGAGCAACAAAATCAACTTGAGCATCTGAAATGAAATGTATTCTGTCCTCAAGAACAATGGAAAAATACAAAGCACGAGATATCTATAATCAACAAATAATATAGATACGATTAACAATGATAAAGAATGCTGTGGATTACACTTTTTCATGAAAAGCAAGAGAATACTAAATTCGAAAGAATTTTCATCCTGGTCGTTCTGGAGTAGATTACTGTTACTCATAAGAGACACAAGTAAGAAATAATTCCTTTACATCAATTGTGAACCACATACAAGAAAATAAATTCGAGAATAATCATGCAACCTATCAAGGTACAGTAATCTACCGTACACCAGAGTAATTTGAGTATAATCAAGGGCTATCGTATGCAAAAGACTATGCAATGATCCAAAAAGTGGGCTAAAACGAGAATGCTTTGCAGGAATTACTTGATCCCCTTATATAGCCCTGCTCAGAATGGAATACACTAAGAGTTGGCCCAATACGAACTGACTGGAATAGTAGGGATCATGTGAGCATTATGGTGATAATGGTAATATAAGAGGGTCCAGACGGGCATAGCGGTGAGAGAGTGTGCAGAAGTGGAGATTCCAGACAGTCGGAGAAGTGAGAGAGTATGGAGAAGTGAGAGAAAAGAGAGAAGAGAGAGTGTGGAAAAGTGAGAGTGTCGTGAGAGTCAGGGACAGGCGTTCTACATTGATGAATCCTTGAAAGGAAGAATTCCTACATTCTCGAGGGTGGGAATGTATCCTGTGTTTTTGTTTAGTGCTCATTCTGTGCCTTTTCATTAAAAATAATGAACTGTAGATATGTTTACAGGATCTATCACCATGTGGTCAGTAGTCATTAATCGTTCTATTCACTGAATTCACGCGAAAAAATCTGATCAGAAAGTTCTGGAAACACGTCACTATTCGCTAAATATTGGCATAGAGACATTCGATCTTTTGATCTTCTTAAAATAGTGAACGCCTAACATAACTTACAGTACACCCAGAGTAAGGTCACTGCCATATCAGCAAGATCGACGGAGGCGTGTGACTTTTCCAATTTCAGCCATCATTTCTATCCAGGTCGGCATCATTCCCAAACTTTGGATGTTTCTATTACCAAGAGTTGTCGAATGATGCCGACTTGGAGCGTATTTGAAGCAACCACTGGACCACATGGCCATATACAAAATTGAGTGAGTCTGATCCGAGTAAAGAGCTTCTTAATACCCATTTCGTCTTTGGTTGTGAGGTACTTTTTCAGATGTAGATTCATTCCTTAGAAACTTTCTTCCATAGAATCCTCAGAATCCAGAATCAAATCAGTATCAAGGAATTATTTTGCAAGGAATGTCCATCAATATTTATCCCTTTTCGAGGTAACGATCTCATTTAATCTCTCCACGTTTCTAGTTTCTGTCCTTGTCCATTCCATCTATTTTTGTTGCAATGATTTCTGAAATGACGATTGATCTTTTGTATTCCGTATCATTGTATCCACATTGTGTAGTGTCTAATCATGTGCAGGGTGTAATTGGGCTAATTACGGTTGAATAGACTATGATGAGCAAATCACTTGTATCTTGTATCTTATCATAATATCTTCTCCACTTTCACTTCAGCTTATCCTTTGGTCGGTCGACGCCCATAATGCATTATCGTTCATGCTTTCTCATAGATTTATAAGCTCATCACGCTTAAATAAAATTAAAAAAAAACTTTTGACACTTTTTAAATTAGGTAAATTCATTTTCCTTAACATATTTTAAAGTGTTTAAATTCAGTTTCCTGAATACAAGGGATTTTTTAAATCGTTATAATTTGCAGACATGTGTAAAATGAACATGTAAAACAACCCGTTATTCAAGGTACACGAAGTCGTGCGGATGATCACTGCTAGGTCAGTTATAATTTAAGGTAAATTCAGTCAGAAAGGCCTAATCTTTTCTTCGGATGACATGTATAACGTATTTAGATAATTATTGTGATAAAGTACCACTTATTTTGTCTCTCTGCATTTTTGCGTCTGTCAAAATTAAGGTTTGGGAACTCGAGAATACGAGAACTTAAACTTAAAAAATTTAGACAACCGAAAAAATAAGTCATAAAATCATAAAAGCAGCCATTCCTCACTTTCACTTTATCTCACGATTTGGTCGCACAGCACAATCGAGGTTTCATGAACATTATATTACGAATCGTGGAACATGAATCGTGATGCATTGTATGACAGAGCCTCTACTGTATAATGGTATTTTGGAGTAGTTATGTATGTACGTATTTTATTAGTAAAAAATCATTACCCGAGGTGCGCTAGAATACAAGCCAGGTAAAATGTCTTGCTTTCAAACGATTCTCGAGTGCTGTTAATATTCAAAAATTACTTAATCAAAGTTTCGATGGAACTAACGTTTTGCTTGTTCTTTGTTGTTTTTTTTCGTGAGATTGCGAAATTAATCAGCAAATAGTTTCATTCGATGAACAAGCTACAGTAACTCGCACTTCTATACAATTTATTTTTTAGGGAAATAATCCGAGCATTTCCTATAGTTTTCCACATTTCCTACATTTTGTCATGTATATGTATATCCTATATTATGGATCATGTGATTTACGATGAAAGATATTTTGAATTTGTTTGAAATACATTCTTCTGCGCGTTATTTCTAAACTTCGCTGAAGTTTCTCAACGTGCTTTTCTGTTACGAATTGAGTTACAGATTCTTCTATTTTTCAGAATAAAAGCAACGAAAAAAACCTGGAAAGGTTGAAAAACCGTCCATCGAGTTCGATCGTTTTTATCACAGGCATGATTTCTTTCACAAAATACATTTAAACTCTATTTGTTGCTATTTAACACGATTTTACCATAATGATTAATCATATTTCATAAAATTTCACACGTGCCGAGTAGATGAGTCATATCTCTACTTGTGGTTTGACTGAACAATGGTTATATTTCGATGTTTTCGAGAGATCGAAAGTTCGGCTTTTTGTTTACGCCAATTCGCTGAGGAAGTATTCACTATATTTATAGACTAAGGAAGTTTCGAATGAATTGATTCGATTGATTTCAATAACCAGACACTGCTCTAGCCGTTGGGACTAAGACAGTTTTCATCTCTTACGAGGACATCAGTGCATTATGAGTGCAAATGAGTCAGCTTTTTCGGTTAATGAAACATACGATTTTAGGCAGACGAGGTTATTTGAATTCTCAACAAAAATATAACAATTTTCTAGAATTGACAGTGAGCCCATTATAGGTCTTCATGATTCTTCTAATCTGGTTTCAATTCTGCTATATTATAATAAGCTTCACTCATTAGCTTGCAGCTTACTTTTTCAAACACTAACCAGATGAAAATGTATTCCGAATTGGTTTGGTTATTCGCTAGTTTCATGATCTCTTCAATATATTACAAACAGATCTTTGGAGTATTGACCTTGAATGAATATATGAACTTCTCATCTCTCTTATCTACTCTATCAATTCGATAGAGATAGAGAAATACCGACGAATATTGACGAGAAGTAAAGACAAAATCGATTCATTAAATGATATTTTGATGATATCATTCGGAGATCCTATGATGTCATGTTCATATTGTAGTTTGTGCATATCTCGCTTTTTTAAATTTTTGCTCAAAATTCCAAGAACATTTCTCTTTCGAAATGATCCTCAGAGGTGAGAAATGTATTTTTTCTAAATTTCACATAATATTCCTCTCAGTACTCTTTATCTCATTGTTAGAGTTTTCAGCTGCGAACTGTTAAAGTAATTTATTTTGGGGACACACTATTGCTTACGCAAATTCATAACATATCATTTATGCAAGGTTGCAATGATTACTGTTTGATAGTGAAAGCCTTTGCTTAGACTATCAAACAGTATTCAATTATAATTCGAGAGATAAATAGGCACAATTAGCATAAAATAATATTTGTAGGGCTTGCAGGTTAACTTTCGTTATCAGTTTTTCATTATAGTTTGTTCATGGAGATATTCGCGGGACTCTAAAAATTTATAGAATTCATTCATTTAATTAAATTTGAGGTTTACTTTGTATATTTCACTTGTCAGTAAATTCAAAATTCATTTATGAAAACATTGTACAGAAACCGGTAATGATTAAAGTCATAGAAGAGAGTAGATCAAGTGGAAAATCAATAATCGATAGTCTTCTTATTTTCCCCATCCTCCGTAGTATCCTCTTCTACCGTAACCACCATATCTTCTACCGTATCCTCCGTATCCGCCATATCCTCTACCGTAACCGCCATAGAAAGGCATGCCAACTATAAAAATAATTAATATTATTAATTTAATTAAATATTATTTAAAAATTATTCTTACATCCGAACTGGGCCTCAGCAATGGTGACCATTCCAATGATGAAAACTATAAGGAGAAGAAGATGCTTGAACATTATCTGAATTTTTAAATTAAGAAAATGATTTTTCCAGGAGTTGAACGCGTTTTATTGACTTGGAAATATAATACACTGAATACGAGCATTGCAATTACCAATGGATGTTACTTCAGAAATACAGGTTCCTTTTCAAATTATGAGATATGGTTATTGTAAGAGTTCGTTAAATTCTCGAATTCAGAAAGATCGTTTCAGGTTCAGACTCAAATCAAAAAAAATTGAATGTGAAATAAAATGGGACAGAAGACTAGAAACTATCAAGCTATAAGATACTAGATAAGTTCAAAATGAAGACGATGTTCGAACCCTGTCTAGCTTCTCTTTTATACATTTAATACCCGAACTATTTAACGAATCAACTATCGCTTTCTCGTAGTATCTACTTTACTCACTCTACTTCTCTTAGCTCTCTCATATTTCTACACTCTCTAACTTCCCGTATCGTGTTTGTTTCTATAGATCTATTGTTAGGCCATGTGCCTGATCTTTCTCTATCTTTATCTTTCTTCATCTTTGTTCGTCACTATTTCTCATATCTTCATATCTTATTTAGACTCCGCCCACAACGATCCCTTTCTGCTCATCTGTGATGTTTTCTTTCTAATTTGGCGATTTGAACAGTTTAAAACATTCTACGATTAGTGAATTTAACTAAACGATTTGCTGAAAAAGCAGCACAGAGAGGTGTGAAGAGCAAAAATGCGCGAAATAGATAACGTAAAAGTAGATTTTTTACAGTTTTATTTCCAAGATCTTGAAAAAATTCTGCTTGATCAATAACACATTTATGCGTTCTGTACAGCCATAAAAATTATTTTTGAAAATGTTAAATTGAATAAATTAATTGTTCAGATTAGCATTCTAAATTATGTAAATGATTGGGGAGTTTAATTTTGATGAAAAGACGAGCCTGTGTATAAGTTCATATCCAGTTTCGAACAGTTTAAAGAAAACTATATAAGGATCTAACAAACATGCAAAGGTCATATTTGGTAGATTTGTTTATTAGTGAACTCTTTTATTTTGCGTTTTTAGAACAGAATAGAAGTTCAGTGAACGAAAGAATGATTTCCAACAATTGAATAATTTCTGCAAGATCATAAAACATTTGCGAACGGAATTGCAGAGATTGTCAGTTGGATGGAAAACGATCTCGAAAAATCTCATTGCAATGATACAAATGCTCTTCAGATTGAATAATTTTTCATTTCATCTCCATTTCCAATAGGTGGTTAATAAATGGATAATTAAGATTAAATATATATATATATATATATATATATATATATATATATATATATATATATATATATTCGCTTTTATCGTGTTTGTCGATTATGAATTAGAGTTTGTTGAAACTTTATTAGTAATAGCAATGATGTGTACATTAAAGGCAATGGAAGAAATTATGTCATAACAAATTAATCGATAATCGATCGATATCTTATTTTCCCCATCCACCGTATCCTCCATATCCTCCGTAACCACCGTATCTGCCACCGTAACCGCCATACCGTCTACCGTAACCTCCGTATCCTCCGTATCCGCCCATACCGTGTCCATAACCTCCATAGCCTCCATAAGGGCTGTCTGAAAAATGCAAAATGTTGTACGCAGTTGAAAGAAAATATGATCAACGTTGCCTGATTTACTTCAATATATGATTTTAACTGATCCAAATTTTGCAAAAGTGTAACCGCCATACCGTCTACCAAAAAAACCTCAGTTTCCACCCATACCGCAAGTTTGATTTTGACCACAAGTGGCATGATTGTTTTAATTAAATAAATACTAATTAATTAATAATTCTTACATCCCCATTGTGCCTCTGCAACGGTGGCCATTCCAATGATGAAAACAACGAGAAGAAGAAGATGATTGTACATTATCTATAATAAGTGTAATTAAAAAAAAGAAAATTGTAGCGATACAATCTAAAAATACATCGAGTGATTGAACAAAAAAAGGAAGATTTGCAACTTAAAATGCACTGATGATCTTCGAATTTGCAAATAATTAAAATGTTTCGAAAATTTCAAAATACATTTTTATTAAATTATGAAGTATTGAGGAGCTTAGTATTCAATGATATGAATGTAGTGCATCTTGTACCAATAGACTCTTCCTTATATACGATGAATATCTATCGTTTAGCGAATCCAAGCCTTGGATAACTAATGACTTTTGTGCTCTATATACGTATGTCTATGTCTATCTATTACTCTTCATATCTTACTCTCCCTTCCTCTGTTTCCCTCTCCCTCTACCTCTCTCCCTATCCCTCTCCCTTTCTCCCACTCCCTCTACCTCTCTCCCTATCCCTCTCCCTTTCTCCCTCTACCTCTCCTCTCTCCCTATCCCTCTCCCTTTCTCCCTCTCCCTCTACCTCTCTCCCTATCCCTCTCCCTTTCTCCCACTCCCTCTACCTCTCTCCCTATCCCTCTCCCTTTCTCCCTCTACCTCTCCTCTCTCCCTATCCCTCTCCCTTTCTCCCTCTCCCTCTACCTCTCTCCCTATCCCTCTCCCTTTCTCCCTCTCCATCTACCTCTCTCCCTATCCCTCTCCCTTTCTCCCTCTCCATCTACCTCTCCCCCTATCCCTCTCCCTTTCTCCCTCTCCCTCTACCTCTCTCCCTATCCCTCTCCCTTTCTCCCTCTCCATCTACCTCTCTCCCTATCCCTCTCCCTTTCTCCCTCTCCATCTACCTCTCCCCCTATCCCTCTCCCTTTCTCCCTCTCCATCTACCTCTCTCCCTATCCCTCTCCCTTTCTCCCTCTCCCTCTACCTCTCTCCCTATCCCTCTCCCTTTCTCCCTCTCCCTCTACCTCTCTCCCTATCCCCCTCCCTTTCTCCCTCTCCATCTACCTCCCCCCCTATCCCTCTCCCTTTCTCCCTCTCCCTCTACCTCTCCCCCTATCCCTCTCCCTATCTCCCTCTACCTCTACCTCTTTCCCTATCCCTCTCCCTTTCTCCCTCTCCCTCTACCTCTATCCCTCTCCCTCTCCCTTTCTCCCTCTCCATCTACCTCTATCCCTACATCAGTCTCTTCAATTCTTCGTGATCTCTGCACCATAAACTATATGTATGATTTGTGTTTTCTTTCTACTAGACGAGTTTATTCTTGGGTTGGTCACTTTTCATCATGCAGTGGCCACTCGTTGTACCCTTCAAACACTCATTCAATATTACAATTTATATAAAGTCACTTAGTCTTCGCTACCGTAATCCCATTTCATTTCAGGAGTTTCAACACCTCGGAAAATGTTTTGTAACCAAGAAAACATAAAATTGTAAATGACCTCTCTGTCTCCATCTTTAACTCTCTCTATTTCCTTTTATCTCTAATTTAGATCGTATCATTTATCTCTCTGGGTTCACTTAATATCGTTCTCTAACTGTCTGGTCTCTCTCAATATTATGCACTCTCTCACTTAGATATTCGGAGAGGTTCATTCAGCGAACCATTTCTCACGCATCCCCATGCGCCCACTTGTTCGCGAAATTCGAGAAGCTCGTGAAAGAATAAGGAGAGGGAGAGAAGTAAGGAGAGGGAGAGGGACAGAAATAAGGAGAGAGAGGGAAAAAGTGAGAGTGAAGTGATCGGAGAATGATGTCAACTAGGCATAATGCAGCTTAAACAGGAGTAGATCACACACAGTGGACTATACATAGACAGATTACACGGATAACTTGATCATTATAAACTTGATCAGTTGCAATGGCCAGAGATCAACAGTCAACACCCTTATAGACACACCTCAAGCTATTTATAATTATCCATTTCCCGCAATTCTGTCGCAGAGAAATGAGGTACACCAGAGAGGACAGTCAAATTAGTGTGGTTCTTTACGTCAGTCATCAGGCTAATGTGTCCATATGCAGATACAGTGCTGGCCAATATTCTAACATATTTTGGTTTTTCAGCCATAACTTCCTTCGCAGTCAACCGTTTCTCTTCATTTTTTAGTATGTTTGTATAGATGTACATCGCAATCATCATGGTCAACACATTTTGAAGTCTTTCACTCGACATCGTTACATATTAATCTCGTTTCGCGATCATCTTGATAAAATATAATGTGAAAGAGACTGTTCGGACGCACTCTCCTATGGATCATAGAATAATATAAATTTAGGGAAATTATGAATATCCTTCGTATTGTCCGCATAAAATGTACTTGCATAATTGCATTGCTACTGCTGCTAAACAGAGAAAGAACTATCGATTAATTCCCCACTCTTTCCTCCTTTCCTTCCTCGCTCTCTCTGATCTACCTACTCTCTCTCCCGATCTCTCTCTCTCTCTAAACATAGAAATTCATTGTGGCAGTGGTTGGCTAATCTCGTACCAAATAAACATGTGTATTTTATACGGTCAATAGTGTACGCAGTTAAATAAGTCAATTGCTTGGATTAGAAATATTCCGTTGATTAACAACGGATAGACCAAATATCCGTGGATGGTTTCTTCTTCATCAGGACAATCGTTTCTGAGGCAAGCACAAAGGAGTGACTAGTATTAAGCCATGCACATCAAAGTCTCTTCTTCAATAAATCTGTATCCTATAAAAGGCCAAAAAAAGTTTACAACATTATTCTCTGTGTATTTTGATGCGTGATCATAAAAGGCGGAGTTTGGGTGTGATTCGTTTTAAGAAATTAACAGTTTGGCACCGTGCCAAGAACAATCTCGTTGTCTGACTCTCTCGTTGTATGCACTCTCTCGTCAATTGTCTAACGAAGATCGAGTAAGTCGAATAATGAAAGATCTGAGGACAATTCGCTGAATTAGAAGAATGACAAGGAGTATTTAAAGATGATCAGATAGGGTTCGAAATATTCAGTCTTATTCTCTTCTTATAATCAAAATCAGTACCTAATCTACTTTGAAATAACTCTTTTTGGACGTACTTTCTAATAAAGAGATCATGTGGTCAGAGTGGAGAATTTCAAAGTAGCTTGGGCGTACCGACATAGTTTTTGTATTCTTTACTGAGCCTAATGGAAATGTTTCTATGTTATCAATGTTTTGCAAACATCGCTCGATTTTTTTTTCAAAAATCGATTTTAACATTAATTTAAATTCAGATAATGTTCAAGCATCTTCTTCTCCTCATCGTTTTCATTATTGGAATGGTTACAATTGCTGAGGCACAGTGGGGATGTAAGATTAATTAATTTTTAATTAATTTTGCTGATTATTTAATTAATTATTTTACTAGCTGTGAGAATATTTGCAGCTTAGGATAGTATTTATAAAAGTTTTTATCCCAGTTTTCCTTTCTATTTTTTCACATTAATAGTTGTTCGCGGTGTAAAATTTGTCCTTTTCAGACCATCCCTATGGTTATGGAGGCTACGGAGGTTACGGTGGATACGGTAGACGATATGGATACGGTTACGGTAGAAGATACGGTGGTTACGGAGGATACGGTGGATATGGATGGGGAAAATAAAATATCGATCGATTATTGATTATTCTTCTATTCCATCATATCACGCCTTTAATGTACACAGAACCATTTTGTATAAATGTAATTATTTCATTTTCAAATGTATTTTTTTATATTGATGAAGCATAAACGATTTCATAATTACATTGAAGTTGAGTTGGTTTTGTACAAGAGTTGCGAAATATAAAGCGGAGATCTTTTTCTATTCTAATACAATTGTGAACAATCCATGAGTTTATTAGTAAAATAAAGAATAAATGAATAGTTTGTAATGTACAAATATAGGTAACTCGAGCTTTTTCGTAATAAGACTGTTCAGGTAGAATGATGGAGAATCATCACACGAACCGAAAAACATAATTAATATTGATTCATGGTATGTTTGGAGCTTGCTATGTGTAAGATAGTAGTTAGTAGTAGTGATCAATGTCCATGCACTTCAAACCATTCGGACATCCGAGGATGGAGATATCGAAGATTTTTAAAAGATAAGGTCAAAGATATTCAAGATAGTTAAGGTTTAAGACACGTTTACATTTGAAATTCTGTTAAAAATATGTTCTGGAAAGAAATCTCTCCTCTTTATTTCTCTTTTTCTTTTAAGTATCCACTGAAATGATATGATGACAGATGTTAGATTTGAGATATAAGGAAGATCCATTCATTGTACAGATTTACCATCGAAGATAAGATTATGGGTAAAATGATGTATCATGATTCCATCACAGCTTCTATTCGATAGGGTAGAGATCAGTGGAATGACAATAGCTGGACTGAAGACAATTTCTATTATGTGAAAGGACAAAAATTAGTTGATTTGGCGAAAATATAGGTTAGTTTATATCCGTTGATACCATCATTCACAGTATTCTGACGACATGATAACTATGTGAGACAAGCGATAATGAATAAACAAATACGTCGTTACATTTGGATTACGCGCCTACATCGTCATGTAAACGAAGGTTACATTTTGCTTACGCGAGCGTCCGCGTAAATATTGGAGTGTGTTATGTGGAAAACCCTGACGGTCCATGAAATTACTGAAAGGGCTACTGTAGTCTATCATCGATGGTGTGGTAGGTTCTTATTGTATCAGCATTGACATTGGGTTTTCCACCTCCACCTCCATAACATAACGACGAAAAAAAGGAATTCAAAGTCGCCTTTAAAGATCTTTCAAACCAATACATTTATGTGTTTCCTTGAGCCTTTTTGCCTGATCATCTATTAGGTTGAGTCATAAGTCTTGTCGCATTTTGGAGGGGTATGTTTGTGCTATCACTGCTCAGTCGTACGTTATCAATTACCCCGTCCGTTCTGGCACTAAATAAGTCACTACTACTACTCTTTGAGCGTACTAGTGAATTGTGCCTACGTCGAGTCTAGTAGCTGAAACGCCTCTTCAATTCGTTCCCAGTTTTGTGCACATGTGACACGTCATGTTGTTTTCTTCCTATTCTAGCTCAAACATCCCGATGGCCACATCCGTATGGCGGTAGTTTACAACACTAAGGCCCCTAGTACGCGCACTGTGTAGCATTGGCTCAAACGCTTCGAAGAATGGAGTACGACGTCGAAGGTTAGGACGGCCCCCGAGCTGTACTTGGACGTGCTGGAGCATCACGTCCAAGCGGACCCATATGCTACTACCCGTGATATGGCGACGAGTCTTAAGGTAAGCCAACCCACCATCGTTGGTTGAATACAGGATCTTGGCAAGGTCCAGAATTTGGGTCGATGGTTACCCCTCCGACTGTCGGACAAGCAGAAGTGAAACCGTGCGGACCCGTGTCTGAATCTAATTTCGTACGCTCGTACAAAGGCTTGGATCGACGGGATCATGAATGGAGATGAAACGTGGATCCCTTACAACAACGTAGTCCTCCGGGCTCAGTGGTTCGATCGAGATGAGGAGCCCAATTTCATCGCAAAATCCGAACTTCACCAGAAAAATATCATGCTGTCTGAATGGTGGGGCAGAGGCGGTTTGTTGCATTGGGACCTGATCCCTCAGGGGTCGGCTAGTTTGGTCGCGGTATACTCTCGCTAACTACAGAACTTGAAGTCCAAGGACCCCTCCGTTCCCTGGCTGCGCGACCGGATTCACTTCCAGCACGACAACGCCCGACCACATGTGGCAAGGACGACCAAAAAGATCCTGTTGGACTTTGGCTGGCACATCCCCCCCACTTGCCCTATTCACCCGACTTAGCTCCTGGCGATTGCTGCTTGTTTTCCGATATGCAGCGCACTCTCGGAGGAGTGCCCTTAAATAATCAGTGGGAGGACAAAATCTAGCTGACCAACTACTTTGCCTCCTAGCAGCCGTCCTTCTGGGAGCACATCACCTACAAGCTACCCGAACTTTGGAGGAAGTGTGTCGACGCAGATGGCGCATACTTTGATTGATTTGCTTTTGCTGAGATAAAGTTAATTTAATTTGTTTAAAGGGCCAAAAATGCGACAAGACTTATGACTTAACCTAATAGTATTGATCCTATAATAGAGAAATAGCTCGTGCCTTTTCCCTCGAGATAATCAAGAGTATCAGAATGTCAGAACTAACGCTTTATCAATATTCGGTATACTTTTGCACAGAGAAATTGATATTCGGAAAAGATTCAATCAATAATCTTCAGAGAAATGAATAAAATATTCTAATCTTTTTGCTCATCCCGCATAACCACTTGCACTTTTTTGGTCTTTGAACATAGGGATGAACAAATGAGTTGAACAGTTGAACAATGAATCAAAAAAATGATGCGCGCAAATGCAACTGGATGCATGTCGAGATCTTTCAAATCAATACGTTTATGTATTTCTTCCTTTTGACTTATCATTTGGTATTGATTCGATAGTTGAGAAATAGCTTTTTTCCTCGAGACAATCAAGAGTATCAGAATGTCAGAAGTAACGCTGTTACCAATAGTCTGTATGATTTTGTACAGATAAATCGATATTCGGAAAAGATTCAATCAATATTCTTCTGAGAAATATGTTAAAAATTCTAATCTTTTTGCTCATTCCGCGGGGAAATTTTTAAAGCCTCCATAAAGGGTGCTTTCCAGACTGCCCCATGGGGAAAGTAATTTATGAAAATTTCCTGAGTAGCTAGTACCTCTTCCGCTCTTTTCTTTTTTATATTTATTTATTATACATTAATATGATTACAATTAAAGTAGATTAAAAATATTCCGATCTTCCCTCAATAATTACATACATAACGTTATTCTTAATAATAGTCGGAATCTGTAAATATTAATTGGTCTTTCCTCGTGATCTCTATAGTGATCTCTGTACCTTATTTAGGAGATGAGCTAATCGACTCAACCTTAGCTACATAATTTACATAAGGATCTTCTGGTGGCATAGGCCTAAATCAATCGATAATTAACATAAATCAATCAATATCTTATTCTACTTACCATTCCTGATGGAGTGCTGCATCCAGAGCCTCCATCCACTCAGGGAGCCTAAATAATACAATGACACTCGATACACATTTCATGTTCACTTACCAAAACTGGAGACCAATTGCTAACAAGATAATAAGAATGAACAAAATGACAATAATGGCTCCGATAACAATAATGATAATAAATAATATATGAATTAATCGATTAAATTCTGAAATTACGGAATCATTAGATTTTATGGACTCTTCCATTGATTACAAATTCTGTCTAAACAAATTCGCAATCTACAGAGATAAAACATATATCCATAAACCGAATAAAAAAACGATATAATACCCGAGGTGTTGTCGGTTGAAGGTATTGTCCTTCTATCATTGAACATAGAAGTGGTCACACGTGTAAATTTGGGGTTTATCTGAAGATCTATGAACATGAGAAATTAGAAAGTTCAAAGATCAACTAACACTTGAGGGATATTCTGTTGTGAATTGTGCTATTGCATCAGCATCTTGACGATTGGATGGTTTCATATCTTCATCATCAACCTCATATGTGATGGTTCCAGAAGGTTGCTCAATAGCTCGAGTCTTAGCCACTATTTCACAATTGGAGGTGAAGGATAGGATAAGAGTTAAGAGGACCAAGACAAGTTTATACATGTCAACCGTTGCGGCAGACAGAAACAACAGAGAATGAAATGGTAAGGATTGCATCTATATGCGCAATTTTAATATAATTGAGTAAAATGTCAATTAAATCTTAATCAATACTCTGTCTCGTTTGCTTTTGCAGAACTTGTGCAGAGGTTCATTAAAATTCAATCGAACAAAAGTGACCAGAAAATATTTTTAACTTGAAAAATATAAACCAAACTGTAATAGGAACAATACCACCCACTAAACAAAGGAAGAAACATGTGACCAGCCACTAACAATCAAAGACGGCTCAAAATGGAAGTTTTACAATTGTGAGTTCGTCAGCAAATATTTTCAAGGGAATCAATCAGAATTCACCGAAACTGCCGATTTCAGCTTTGGGATAAGTAAAATTCTCATTTTCAATGTGAATTCAAATTTCACAGGATGATTTTTTTTGAAATGGTAAGGATTACAAATCTGCATGCACAATTTTAACATAATTAAAATGTCTGATTCAATTAAATCTTAATCAATACTCTGTTTCGTCTGCTTTTGCAGAGCTCCTGATTCATTTTGTTTGAAAGTTAACCGAACAAAAGTGACCAGTTAAATAAGCATGTAACACAAAGAACAATACCACCCACTAAACAAAGGAAGAAACATGTAACTGTGGCCAGCCACGAACAATCATAACTTTTCAAATAGACGTTTGAAGATATATGTAGTTTACAAAAATAAAGTTCGTCAGCAGATACTTTCAAGGTAATTCAGGGAATCATACAGACTTATAGGAAACTATTTATTTTCAAGGAAAATTCAAGGAGTTATCTAATTTTTATTAAGAATTCAAATTTTATTTTTTTGGTACCATTTCTGTTCTAGTTTGGTCGATTAATATGGAGCCCTGCTGTTGTTGTGGACCATTCATTTTGACGAGGTGCATATATTGAATCCGATCTTTCTTAACTCGATGAAACTCCCTTGACTGATCTTTCATCACTAGTCAGGAAAATAATCACAGAAGATCATCAAATTGAAAAATGTGGGAAAAGTTCCTGTACTGTACGATCTCCTACTTCTGTATTTTCTCGTACTACTTGATCGAATGGAAAAGTTTTGGAAGAAATGAGGAAAACTGAAAGAAAGTTGGGAAATCCTCCTCAGCCATTTCAGTACTAACCAAAAAAACTTTATCAATTTCTATCTTGCAACAGTGGACTTGGTAGTTTTCAAAACTGGAACAATGGACTTCAATTTCATGGACATGTGGAAGGTTGCTCGTCACTTCACAATAACACTTTCATATTTTTTATGAAGAATCAATGAAGTTTCTGTTATATGTTATTCGAAAGGTCAACATATCCAACAATATGAATTATCGATCAGTAGTTTTTTCTTCAATCAATCTTCAGCGGAAAAGTGTGAATTTAGATGGAACAACGTGGAGAGAGATCTTTTATTTATGACGACCGTTCTAGTACGATTATGACGGTAAGAATGATGACGGGACTACCGATTTCACATTTGCATAAGAAAATTCCTTTGTGACTGCAGTACAAAATATATCGATTACTTTTCAGTTAATCAAGACGATTTGTGTGATTATTGAGCGTGGATCATATATTACCGTATTCTTCACTCATTGTTCCTCTTTGAGTAAACATCAGTAGTGCTCTATGCATTTTTGGCATTAAAGAATTCGTAAGACGACAATTATGTAATGAAACCTATCGTATCATATACCACGCGAAAGAGCAAAAAAAAATGTGAACAATGCATATTTCAGTTTATGTCAAACTGTAAAAAAAAAGATTCATATACTATATGTATAATTTTAGTAATCATTAAATCAATTAATACGTAATTAATTCATTTAATTAATAATTAATTCGATACAGGAATAGAGTTGACTTTAAATATGTATCAAAGGGGTTTTCGAAATTTTTTAAAATGCACAATTTGAAAATCTCCTCTCTCGCAATAATCTCTCTCGCCGTTTTTGT
Source organism: Parapristionchus giblindavisi (assembly GCA_943737045.1). Taxonomy (NCBI): domain Eukaryota; kingdom Metazoa; phylum Nematoda; class Chromadorea; order Rhabditida; family Diplogasteridae; genus Parapristionchus; species Parapristionchus giblindavisi. The sequence goes on from CALSFV010000349.1 coordinate 286,499, forward strand.
AAAAGGATTGCCAGAGCGGAGAGTAAAAATAACTTACTGTCAAGTTTGTGTTTAATTATCCGTTTCCAATTATTCACAGTATACATATATTATCATATTATCTTATATCATAGTATATTATCTTGTATACATATCTTTTCCAGAGTGTATTGTACATGATTATGATGGAATTAAATATGAAGAACTGGCGAAATGATAAATTAGTTGACGACTCTTCATTTTCTTCAAGACTCTACACACGTTTTTTAAACGAACACTATAATAAAAGAATCTATTTCAATTCCTTTTTATCTCCAATGCGTCTCTCCAGACTTCTTCAATTTCGACTTTATTTGACTCTCTCACCCTTTTGATTAGCATCTCCCTCTCCCTTTGTACCTCTCCATCTCCTTCTCCCTCTACCTCTACCTCTCCCTCTCCTTCTACCTCTCCCTCTACCTCTCCATCTCAGTCAAGAGGCCAATTCTCTAATTCGATGGAATGAGACATTTCACCATTCGAGGACTCCATTATCATTTTCTTAGTTCTTTCCTTTTTCCTTATTTTTCCTTTTTCTTTCACTCTTCCTTACAAGGGAACGTTCCCAACTTGTCCTGGCCAATTGAGATGGCAATAGCATGAATAGAATCAGTTTTCGATGCTGATTACGAATCCGCTTTCATACGTTGCCCAATCGAGTTGAGCTTCGAGAAAATCGATATTGAAATTCGATTAATTGATTCGAAAATTCACATAATATCTACCTAATTTACTAAATCACAACAGCAGTTGTTTGGATATTTGATATATGAGTTCTTGAACTCATTAGGAGGGTTCTGTAGAAATACAGACTAATTTCCGAATCAACTAGACGAATTTCAATATCGATTTTCTCGAAGCTCAGCTCGATTGGGCAACGTATGAAAGCGGATTCGTAATCAGCATCGAAAACTGATTCTATTCATGCTATTGCCATCTCAATTGGCCAGGACAAGCTGGGAACGTTCCCTTGTTAGTGCGTATATTAGTTTTGTAGCTTTGAATATACAGTTTTCTCATCATTTTGAGAGGAACAGCGACAGTTCGACATGAAAGCATGTTTCGTTTTTCGTTTCGTGCATACGCATGTTGATAAAATATATAAAAGTCTCGCAAAATTTCTGACCTCTCGCTTGTCTGAACTTTTAAAGAAAAATTGATGGCACTAAAGGACTGTGAGTGTATGTAGTATGGCTACTTTTCTAAATTAAGAAAAGACAGAACTTCGATCGTATTATTAACCATCTTATCTACGTTTAGAATCGATTAATGACAGTAGAAGAAATATTGTCATGTCAATATAAATTGTTGTTGTTGTCAACCGATATATTCCTCTTCTTCTTCTTCTTCTTCTTCTGAAAATGTATCACTCACTCTAGTTTTGTATCTTCTCTTTCAAGACAAAATATACAAAAGTAATTGAATTTGTACCGTATCTTGTGTGAGATGAGCAACTACACAAGAACAAAATGATATTATCAATGAAATTTACATTTTTAAAATGACACCACAATCAAATGTGAAGCTCTCCGCTCTGGCAACATTCTCTCGCTTTCTTTGTATACGAGAGAGCCTTGCCAGAGATGAGACTCAAATTAACTTGTGGTCAACCTTTGAAGGTCTTCAATATTCAGCAAAATTAATAAATATTTTAAACCACTCTTTCATTACATAATATAGTGTGAGAAGCGAATATTATGTTTCTGAATTATTACAGTAATCTCTTATTTATATTCGTCCTTGTCCATTTCACCATGGAGTTCTATATTCATTCAATATAATCATGAGTTCATTTCATTCAATTCGATTAAAAAAGAACTCCTCATCTACTTTACCTACACCTTTCCATACCTTAACTTCCTCTCTACCTCTCCATCCCTCTCTCTCCCCTTTCCTCTCCCTCTGCCCTCCATCTCTCCCCTCTCCTCCCACCCCCTGCTTCCATCTCTGAACACCTAGAACTTCATTCTCTTTCAATTGAATCTTCTTCAACATTGAATACTAGAGTGGAATGGGGATATTGAGAAGGGGACAACGAATACTCCGTGTATTCTGCTCATTTCATTACATTTCGTTCACTTCCAAAGTGATCATGAGGTTCCTAGAGTATAGAGTAGCTAAATATGTTCATATATTACGCATGGCGCTTAATAAAGAATGTGATCATTCGTATGCAAGTGCAATTTAAGCACGTTCGAGTATTCAAGCTGGTCAGTATTAAATTAATATTATTAATAGATGTACAAGAATAAGTATGCATGCACTTTAAATATAAATTATTTGATTAAATAAGTTAACTAGCAATGTGCCTTATGGTGTTTCGGCCGCTACGTTATGTCAAAAAAGGTTTAAAATGTTGCGTTGTCAATCAGCTACCATGGTGCGCGCACTGACGCCACACAGTATTCTGGTCCAAGCTATTTTTCTTCCAAAGCAAGACAAAGGAGAGACCATTGTATTCGAGAGAGTTTGTATGTTGAGCGGTCGTTCTTGCTTTGAAAGTCATGAGAACGCTCGCGCCAGCTCTCAATCCCCACCAACTTTTTAAATCTCAATTTCACGTTCGTTGATTTTATATATTTTAATTCTTCACCATTGATACCAATGCTTTCAAACAAACTTGTCTAGCGTGTCCATTTAATGCACTCTTTATCGTATTTCTACTAATCGAAAATACTGATTATACATAAAAAATAGTGTAGAGGTATTTCAAGTGTCTCCTGACCAAATTGGTTTACCACGTGTTTCTAATTGGTCAAATTCGAGAAAAACGAAAAATAGTGGTTGATGTAGGGAAGTTTTTCAAACACTTCAGGTGTCACAAGCTAATAATGAGATCATGACCTCATCATTTTATTTGTCTTTGTGTAGAGTTGCCATATGAACAAAAATACTCATTTGTCAACTGCAATATTTGGCTTAAAGTCACACCATATATATTTTACTCGCCGCTCTGTCAATTCTCTCTCGTATGTAGATAAATAAAGCGAGAGAGCATCGCCAGTGCGGGCAGTTTCAAACGCTTTTAACCTCAATGATCACCATTTCCTGCACACTATATTTTCATTCTCTCAATGAGAGTGAGCACTCGGAGGTGTTGAGACTGTCTTATCATTAATTTTTTTCACGCATATAAAACGGCCCTAGGTCGAATGAGAACCGATGAATAATATCTGATAACCATTTACATACTTTGTCTATTCATTAGCGCTTGTCTCTCGCTTGCAAATGGTTATCATCCAGTCGATTATTATTCATCGGTTCTCATTAGACATAGTGTCCTAAAAACATGAAAGTGAACCAGGAAGTGCTCACTCTGATCCATAGAATAAAGAAAGATTTTGAGATCATTGAGGAGTTTTAAGACTCCTTTTAGTGATAATTATTCACTCAAGTAAATGAAAGAAGGAAAGGTAGGCAGAAACATAAGTACAATATTTATCATGGTTTTCCCCGATAGATGTTGTAGCGTCATGCATTTCCTCATCCGAATGTACAATGAACGAAGTATTTTAATCCACCTGTCGTTTTTGCTGATAATCTGCTAGATCTCTATATCCTTCAAACCTTTCAATTCATATCCCTCTCATCCTTCTCTCTCCTCCTCCCTTTCTCTCTCCCTCTCCTTCCTCTCCTCTCTCTCTCTCGTTCTCTCTCCCTCTCCTTCCCCTCCTCTCTCTCTCCCTCTCCAAAAGAACTTCTTCATATCTCTTTATATTCGTCTTCCAAATCTGAACTACTCATTCATAGCTCCCATCTTTTCCGTTTTTCTAATGAACCACACACTTCAGTCGCTCTCTCTCCCTCTCTCTCTCCCTCTCCCTCTGTCTCCCTCTGTCCCTCTGTCCCTCTCCTCCCTCTCCCTCTCTCTCTCACTCTCCCCCTCTCTCTCTCCCTCTCCTTCTCCTTATATTCATTTATTGGTTCAATTTTCAATTCCTCTTCGTCTCATCTATTTCTCAATGAATGAATGTACTGAGAGAATACATTTTGACTCCGAATCTTTGATTTTTCACTCCAATTATAATAGTTGCACTATTAGTCAAATGATTTATTGTTGTATATCGACTGAATTAAAATTTTACTCGGAATGAACTAACTACATACAAAAGATTACATTTGGTCATTTATAGCTACAGCAGTTTTTTTGCTTATTCTTACTTAACCATATGCACTATCAATGAAAAAAGAGTATCCTTTAACTGTAATAATATTATTAATTGAATTCATTGTTAGGGCTAAACCGCATATTTCTTCCTTAATCACTCGAATCTCTAATAACCATTAATATGTCCACGGTTTGGGACAAGGAAGTGCCATGTCAGACTTCCTTATATTTATTTTCCTATAGTTTATTTGTTCTTGATGAAATTTGTTTGGACAGACATCAGGTTCCTTAATACTTAAATAAATAACCTTTTTGGTTAATCCAAGCCTTATTTTCAGAATCAAAACACTAATCAGAAAACTCACTCGGCTTGCCCTGGTTGACAACAATATCGCTGTAAGAACGGGGAACTCACATCAGCGGTTAGGTGTCGGAAATGATTTTTTTAAATATATTTTATGTACGACTTTGAAAACGTTTTTGGAAAGCCATGTCTTCTATGCTTTGTCATTACGGCCCCGATGGCATAATGTCTCACTGGAAAAATGATAACGTGAAAATGCGATATTTTTTGCTTAACGAGATTGCCCTGATTTACTAACAGTTTTATGGTAGATATCGAAATACAGTGACGATCAGTACAATTGTTAGCACAATGAAGCAAACCACCACGGCTTTTCTAAATTGTATGTTATGCTTCATCTCGTGTTCGACGTCTTACTGTTCATGGTATTCTGGTTGAAGAGATTTTTTGAAAGCTGGAGAAGCGAAAGACAAATTCTTTCGAATTCTATGATGAGAGGTCTTTCTGGAATGTAAAGTTAAAGGGAACACTGTGTGATGATAAGTTCCCAATCTGTGAGTTGTCCGTTCTTATCCGATAACACTGATTTGAGGGATTCCTTTCGGTGAATACCACACTTGAACGAATTATCCCACATATAGTATAACATCAACTGGGATCATTAGCCTACATTTGGGGGACAAGGAAGTGACATACTCTATATAGATGAAGTGTGTTTTGTTCTTTCATAGTTTATTTGTTCTTCAAGAAATTGATCATTGATCTTTAGGCCACTTCATGTAAGTATTTAAAATAAATAGTTTATGCTCTATTCAATAGTATCGAAAAGCAAGTGCTCTCCTCGTTTTCCACGTTCTCTAGTTCATTTCTTCTCTTTTGAACGCCACATGTTTTTACGGACTGAGACGTATATTAATTATGAAGAAGGAAGTTTTCTACAATACGGACCATATGAGAGAGCAGCTGCTTTATACTAAATCTAAATGATTACTATCAGTGATATCCCGCAGCACTTCGTGTGCCTTGAATGTACCTTTGCATTTATCTTTGTCTAAATCCAACTGGCTATCAGATAAAGGAATAGGCGATCGATGACTTCGGAATCAAAATTTAGCAAACTACTTTTGATGAAAGTTTGTCACGGAAATAACGTTAGAAAAACTTTGATTTGAAATCAACTGATTAAAACGACTCCTTAGGGAATCTCACCGCTAAAACTTTCACATAGACAATTTTCAGCTTGGAAAGGACGAAGTAATTACTCTCTATTAAGAATTGCAATTGAAGAACTGATCATTTGATCAACGAGCGCGTGGAATGATCTTTCCATAATCATCAATTAGCTTACTCTCTATTGATGCAAATTAGTTTTGGAACCCGACGATTTATAACCGTCGATTGGGAACTAACTATTTAGAACCATAATTTCAAAACTTGAACTTCGTAACCAAGTTGATGAAAATGGAATAACTTCAATATTATCGTCTAGCCATGCGGATTTTGATCGTTTGATCTCTGATTGAGATCCAAATTTCATTGTTTTACATACAGGTGTCTCTTACGTGACTCATTTGCAAGATTTGTATGTATGGAATTGCCTTAAAGACGATCAGATACATCTTATTTCATTTTGTTCTTTTCATTTTGTTCTTCAGTTTTGAAATTATGGTTCCAAATCGTCAGTTCCTAATCGACGGTTATAAATTGTCGGGTTCCAAAACTAATTTGCATCGATAGAGAGTGAGCTAATTTATGATTATGCAAAAGATCATTCCGCGCACTCGTTGATCAATTGATCGGTTCTATATTTTCAATTCTTCTTTCTCGTTTTCTGAGTCTCGATTCCTTCGCATAATATCCAAAATAAAAGTATTGAGAGTGATCTTGCGTATTCCAATGGTATACAAATCATCTATTTCAAAGTCAATGTTACAAGGCAATGGTGATAAAAGTCTGTATCTTTAATGATCAGTGTCTAAGTTATGATTCCGAAGTCATCGATCGCCAAGGAATACAAATGAGGGAATTATTGATGATAAAGATGACATGAATTCAGTCGTTTATATACATTTGTGACTATTCCACCAGCCACGAAATGGATCATTATATTATGTCGAATGAGAACCGTTTAATAACAACCGACTGAATTATAACTATACTTTGCCTAGTCGTCAGCGCTTTTCTCTCATATACAAATAGTTATGATCCAGTCGGTTATACATCGGTTCTCATCCGTCCAATTGCCTATTGCTGTTGTATCTAAGGCTAGAAGTGCACAAATCTTTCCAAATTTCTCTATTATTTTTTATAGTTGATGGGAATGATTATTGATCTCTAATAAGGCAATAATTACTTCCTCCTTCCACTGATAAATATGCAATTTCACTTTTCCTCCACGACGTAAATATCTTATCTATTGTTTTCTTCTTTTTCTATTCAACTTCTCGTTCTTTTGACTTACCGAGAATTATGAAAGAAAAGAGGGCTAAGTAATCCTGCAGAGCGTTCAGGGACAAAAGTTTTGTCTTTACTTTCAACCCCCCCCCCTTTCTCTCTCTCTCCGTCTCTCTCTCTCTTTCTCTCTCTCTCTTTCTCTCTCTCTCCCTCTCTCTCCGTCTCTCTCTCTCTTTCTCTCTCTCTCTTTCTCTCTCTCTCTCTCTCTCCCTCTCTCTCCGTCTCTCTCTCTCTTTCTCTCTCTCTCTTTCTCTCTCTCTCTCTCTCCCTCTCTCCCTCTCCACCCTCGTAGTTCCATCCCCAGTCTTTTCTTCTCAAAGTGTTTACTTCGACTGATTATGGTGCTCTTCACAATAATATTTTGCAACTCATTTTTATTGCTCCTCATTCATTCTCTTTTCTTTATTTTCTATTCTATTATAAAAAGCCTCATGCAAGGGTTTTGTAAATCATGCATTCATGTTTTTCTCATATTCTTCAGCTCATCTAATACAATTTTTTTTGTTAAAATTGTCTTCCCAAAAGACAATATTTTTATTAATGCGTTGTTGCCGCCAGATCTCTTGTGTGTTCAAAACTTGGAAATGCACGAAAATTCAGAATACGCTGAGAAAATTCTTCAAAAGTACGGTTTGAAAATGGCAGAAAGTGCTCTATTTTAGATCGAAAAAAGACTGTTTTAAACAATCTCAAAGGGCAATAACTATATTGCTACTGAAACAAATATCGTATAATGCTTTTCTGAAATTTTCAAACCAAAATGAGCATTTGCTACGTGAACTTTCCAACATTTTAGCGCTTAATAAAAATGTATTTCTAAGTTAGGAATTGCTGCACTCATGGTCAATGCATTCATTTGGGACAAGTCCAATAGTCAAAACATGTTTACCCCCATAGTTCCATGTATCTCTTTTGATCATACTTCAGTCTTAAAATGATTAAAATGGGAGTATTTGCCCGTTTACTCATTTTAATTGAGTTAATTTCAGTATCGAAAGGGGTGAGAGAGAGGGAGTGGAAGGAGAGAGAGAGAGAGAGAGAAAGAGAGAGAGAGAGAGAGACAGAGGGGGAGAAAGATCAAACGAATCTGCCATCATATCTTCATCATCTTCATCAGACCGGAAAGGGTAGACTCTGTTGACTTACTTATGCATATTATGTATATATTATAAATATTCATACATTGACTATAGCGTTACTCTGCTCTTTCGAACCACATTAGTCGTTTATTATATTCTATTTATCCCTTAAAATATTCGAAGTGATTTTAAAATGAATCGTTGTTTTGGAATAAATGTTTTCATTAGATGTCATCGTTCTATTTTATCTAATAATCAGTCTAATTCTTTTTTTTTCAATTCTAAACTGTCATGTTTTTTTTCTGAAATAATTCTGGTGTAAAACTCTACTTATCCCGATCATAGAGATGCGAAACTTTTTTTTCAAAAAAATGATTTCTTGATTCCACGCATTATATCTCGTTCTCTATCATTGAAAGAGAAAGAGTTGAAGGGACTTGATCCCAGTGATATTTATGCTAACATTAAATATTAATATTAATATTAATAATATTCAAATGTGCGTGACATGAGCGCGAAGTGCGTGCCACTCTCGTGGGAGTTAAAAAGTAAAAGTTATGAATGAATGAATAAATTGCGTCATCACTGAGATACATTAATAAATCATTCTCCCATACCACCATAATATTTTCAATCTCTCTCCTCTGAGAGGACTTCACGCACTGAGAGATGAAGAAAACACACGCACGGTATATAAGGCTGGTCAGGGATACCCGGAGTGTTTTTCAACGCTCCATTCTATTTTTAAATAAAAAGTGGTAATCACGGAGAGTTTGAAATCAAATCTTGTCTTCCTTTAACGACTACAGAACAAAAGATATTGTTTTGTCGGTTCATAAGCAAGCCTAAATTGTCACTGTTTTCTGGTTTTGGTGTCTTCAAAGCGCTTATTTTTGTAATATTCAGACATATTTTAAATGCACACCTGAGCTAATTTTACTCATCGCTCTGGCAAGACATTCTCGTAGGCAGAGAAAGCGAGAGAATCTTGCCAGAGCGGGGAATTTCAAATTAGCTTGGGGTGTACCACCACAAAGAAGCAATAGAGGAGTTCATGAAGAGATCAATCAATATTAGATAGTCCATTCCGACTCATATTCATTGTGTTCAACTATATTTTATTCGCCCCATCATTATTTTATTGATATTATATTATTCTGTGATCGACAGATCACCAATGAACCACTCAACGTTACTTTCACACCAATGTCAAAAGCGAATCGGACAAATAAATGTACTCCTACTTTAATTATAATTCGTGATAAATTATCACTGACCTAGCAATGATCTCCCGTAGGACTTCGTGTGCCTTAACTAAACGGGATAAATCTTTACCTTGATCTTTACCTTATTTCATTGTTCGGTATCAACCTAACTCTCTCCTTCATTTGTTCTCTGCAAAATTCACGTAAGGTCGGTGTTCAATGACCAGAAATACGAGATCTGATACCTTTAAAGGACACCCTCCATATCATATATCATTGTAAGACTTCTAATTCATAATCTCTATCTATTCATATTCCCCTCCTACTCATTCCTCTCCTTCTCCCTCTCCCTCTCCCTCTCCTTCTACCTCTACCTCTCCCTCCAAGTACCCCTTCATAAGCTCAATTCTGCGATATTTCTGGATATTATTGGCATTGTTTGGGAATTCTCAATAAGAATTTGCATTCTCCGTATTCGTTCATAGAATATTCATTTTGATTCATTCACTCCTCTAGAAACATGTGTGCGGGCTCTTGGGCTTTGTTCAGAAGAAAACAAAAGAGGTCCTTTTCACTCCTTTTTCACACTTTTTGTTTGTCTCTTGTTTCTTTTCGTTTGTGATCTTAACTCTTTTCAAGTCATCGACATAACTTCAGCCATATTACGCATTATTGTATTTATTCTTTCGTTCTTTTACTTTTTTAATCAAATAGATCTTGTAAAGAGAAAGGTTTTGAAAATCTCAGAAAGCAATTGTGAGTTGCGAAAGGTACAGATAACAGAACATACTTCATTATATATTTGAAGGAGTCATCGATGTTTTCGTTTGATCTGTAAACGGATAGGGTAATGAAACTATGTAATAGATATAAATGGTCTGAAGTCTCACATTGTGATCATTGTATTCTCCTTTCATTTCTATAACAGATATCCATTTATCATATTCTTTGGTAAATTTAGATTTGAATCTACAATATGATTATTGAACTTGTAGTTTGTTTGCAGCGCAGTCTATCTCAAAATATTATTATTTTGTTAATCCTGATAATTTATTTAATAATGGAGAATGTTTATGCAAACCTCTAACCCAAGACCTTACTGTTCCCTTGTTACATCAATATCTTGGCTTAGTGGTAAAATAGCTGACTAGTTAGTGCTTTGTCGCGGGATCGAAACCAATTGCCGGACTTTCTAATTTTGAAAAAGCTCGCATTTCCTGAACTTTTAATAAGAAGTATAAAAATAGTAGTGATCGAGTAAAAGATCGAATCGGAGCCTGGGGATTTCATCAAGTTGTTTAGTTATAGATGAAAAGATGAATAAACGGAGGTGAAAATATAAAGTTTAATCGTGGGAAAGTTCACATGGGCTTATTAGGGATGAAGGAGAGGGAGGTAGAGGGAAGGAGAGAAGAAGAGGGAGAGGGAGAGAAAGGGAGAGGGAGAGAGGCAAAGAGAGAGAAAAGAATATTATAACTTGGCTATCCTTTAGCTTTTCTATCATATATCGCCATAATCCCCCACTTCCTCTTCTTATAACATTTTCTACAACATCTTTCTATATCAATCTTGTCATTGCTTTTCCTCATCAAATCTTCGTGTACTCACACAGAAAATATAAGTAATTTAAGAAATTTGTTTCTTCTGTAAACTCCGCGCATTTTTCCTCCAATTTCTTAATTTTAATTAAAAAAATAAGTACATATTTTTAAAAGTTAGTGAATTTTCTGTGTGAGTAAAGTTTACCGAGATTTTCACTTTTATAATACTTTTTACCTCGATTTCACGGAATCGATATTTTTCATAAATATCCCTTCCCAAATTATAGTATATCCTTCAGCACATACGACTACCGTATCCCCCCACACCACAACATACACCACAATGTTGACGGATCGTCTGACGGGATTGCGGAAGCTTGGAAAGATCAGAGATCAGATCAGACAGAAGGCCATGAGTCTGACTGATCCACCACCAATGCGACCGAGATTACAGGTGCGGTAGATTGATCTTTGATCTTTCAATTTTTGTCTTTGGTCTTTTTGAGCAGACCTGTTGTGTCCTGTTATAATTAACGTAATAATCGATTTGATGAATCTTCAAACCAGTTCTGCTTTCAGTTTCTCAATCAGATAAAATTCTGGATGAAAATGGAACCTAATTATTATTATTAGCCTTGAATATTCCTTATGCAAAAGCAAGAAATTCACAATTGAATGATTTTCCATCATTTTTAGATAATATTTTAAAAAGAGTACTGTGACATCCATGCTAATTAATATCATTAATCTATAACATATGATCTTTGAATATCATTTCATTCTCTGGTTATGTTATCAGTTTTCTTTCTTTCGTTCTTTGTGTGAAAAACACTCGTTGGTTTGTGATTGTTAATGATATCATAATTCAAGAAACACTCAGTCGTCCCAATCAAAATCCATTTCTACACGAACATTTTCCCATCATCCATTAGAAGTCCACTGTCTAGAACGATATTTGATGAGTACATTTGCATGTCTCTTATATGATCTATTTACATTTTAATATGTCTCAACCTAATTTTAACTTGAACCAAGTAATCCTGAATCTTTTTTTCTTGAACTTGTATGCTCTAAATTTGTTGAACTTTCATTTTTGAACTTTGAACTTTGATCTTTGATCTTTGATCTCCCTATCTCTTCTCCAATCATCTTCATAGTTGTCTCTAGTATCTTATCTTCCTATTGTTCATTCAATTGGTTACCCCTAACACTCCCTTCTTCATCTTCTTCTTCTTCACACTCCCTTATCCTCTCCTTTGTCCCTTCTCTCACAATTAGAGTAGATACCAACGAGTTGAGTATGATGTGATCTTTGATCTTTCTACCTCTAGGATCTCTACTTATTGGACCTTCTCCCTCTCACTCTACCTCTATTCACATGGAAAATTCAATTCAATTCATGATCATTTACTTCTAATTTTTTAAATGTTAGTGATTTTTGAAGAAAATTCTCCTGAAAAAAACAAGGAATTCATCCATCTAGGATGTCCCCTCCTCTTCCATCTTCTCAAGTCTTGTCACTCATTCTTATTCCACTCTTCCATTCTTTTCTCTCATCTTCATTATTTCCATATTTATATCTCCTCTTATATTAAATATTCCTCTTTTATTTCTCATTCTTCCAAGTATTCTCATTCCGTGGATTATTTTCATACCAGACAGACATGAATGCCACTGTCCTTACTCTATCTATCCCTCTCCCTCTCTTTCCTCTCCCTCTCCCTCCGCTTCTCCCTCTCTTTTTCTCCCTCCTCCTCTCTCCATCTCTCTCCCCCTCCTCTTCTCCATCCCACTCCCTATCTCTCCCTCCTTCTCTCCCTCGACATTTCTCCCTCTATCTCTGTCTCCAACCCTCTACATCTCTCTTTCTCTCACCTCTTCTGGATCTTTCCATACCGTTCTCCAGTCTCTCTCCCTCTATAACTTTCCCACCACCTCAATAATATATCATATTCTCTACCTCTCTCTCTCTATCTCTCTGTATTCTACAATATTTCCCTTTTCACTTCTCCTCCATCTTTGTATCTTTTTGCCTCACTCTCCACTTTCCTCACTCTACCTATCCCCTCTCGCTCCCTCTCTCACTCTATCTCTCCCTCTATGCACCTCAATTTTGCCGTACTGTCTATCTTTCTTTACTCTCCCATCTTCCCTCTTCTATCTTCCTCCACGACCACTGAACGGTGTATTGATCGATTTCTTCTTCACACAACGTAAAAAGTATCTGTGATTCTCTCCCTCTATACCCCTCTCTCTATCATCCCTCTCTCCTCTCTCCCGAGAAAACAAAACCTTTCGAATTTCAAATGAATTCCACCACTATCTCTACGTGCCTTTCCAAGCCGTACTCTCCTTCCAAAACAATCTCTCCCTCTCCCTCTCCCTCTCCCTCTCCCTCTCTTCCTCTCCCTCTCTCCCTCTCCCCCTCTCTCCCTCTCCCCCTCTCTTCCTCTCCGCCTCTCTCCCTCTCCCCCTCTCTCCCTCTCCCCCTCTCTCCCTCTCCCCCTCTCTCCCTCTCCCCCTCTCTCCCTCTCCCCCTCTCTTCCTCTCATATTTCCCATGACACATTGTTCAGTGGACATTGAATTCATTCACTTCTTCCATTATGTGTGACATTCACTCTACTCAATGTATGGTCATCCTCACGAGGGAAGAATCTCTCCCTCTCCTTTTCTCTGATTTCATCTCTCCCTCTCCCTCTTTAGATTTTGTCCTTCTCTTTCCCTCTCCTTTTTGATCCCAGTCTCTTTCATATTCTCTTTCCATCTAACTTTTTGATCTCCCGCTTTCTGAATCTCTCCCTCTTCCTTTTGATTTTCCTCTTCCTTTCATCCCTCCCTCTCCTTTTTGACCCTCTCCCTCTCCCTCTGCCTCTTCTCCTTATCCCATCAGTGTCCATCTCTCTTCTCCGACATCTTCGACATTTCTTGAATCCTCTATGTATTCTTCAATCCATTCATTCTTTCTAGTTCTTCTTTAAAAGAAGACATAGTTCCTGAGAGTGGTCTCCTCCTTAAACTATGATCTCTCACAATGAGAAAAAAGAAAGACTGGTATGGATAGATCTTTGTCTTCAGAAGTAAAGAACATAATGAAGGAACAGAGAACAATCCCATCTCTTCTTCTTTTCTTCATTTTGAATCTCTTAATGTTGCTGTATTTGCCATGCGATTCATACTGGTGCCTCTTGTACAATGTGATCTTTGATCTCTGGTTTTGATCTTTGATCTTTTGATTTGATCTTTGATCTTTATATCTCAATAAGTGTCATCGACCACAATAACTCTCCTTGTTTATCTTTCTCTCAGTCTTCTTCTACAGCCCCGCAGAATCTCCCTTCGTGCATGTGATCCCGGGATCCCCCCGTACTCCTCGAATTATTATGCTTTCAATATTGAATATCAGGTGTTGTAATTGTTACTATTGTTTTCTTCTTTACGTGACCTATTTTATCAAGGAAAGTTTGGAATTTTATCGATTACGTATCCCGAGAACAAATATTGAAAATATTAATTTTTGGCAAATGCCGCGCGATAATCTTGAAGAACTCGCGCACCGTTCGGCAATATCAATCTCAAAGTGACTTTTTCGGCATTTCTATTTCCTAGCACTATCTAGTTGACAAGCTTTCAAAAATTCTAAACTTTCCTT